>VUQH01042841.1:0-27094 GCA_015106775.1 Etroplus canarensis | reverse complement strand
CACACCAAATGCCTGACTTGCTCTATCTCATGCAGAGGAGCCTGCATGTTATGTAGGATATGTTTGTTCTCCGAGATTTTAAATTTCTGTGCACCTAAGATGCGTCTCCCTCTCTCTTCGGTTACATTAACACTTTCATGTATGCACTGATAACTGCTGACATGTTTTATCATGTTTTTGGTTGGTAAAAACATTGATTACTTCTGTTAAATCCATCACAAATTTTCACCTATTTGTGTATTTTGTGAAGGGCTGCAGGACCCTGATGGAGCCTAGTGTGTGTATTATCCTACTTTAGATGCACATTGCAGACATTAATTGTTCTTTATGATATCTTTGTGTACTTTCATGGTAGAACTGCATTGAATGAGCAGCCTAGCAACATGGAAATAAAGTCCATCTGAGCACTTTCAGTCTCAAACTGGAGTTAACAGACCTCTCAGAGTCTACACATCAGATGCGACTGTCACTCTCTCATATAAACTTTATGCTCTCACTACATGAGGAGGTGCATGCAGCCTGCCACCTATCTCTGATCGTACTCAATATAGAGTCATTTGAATGTTTGATATGGTACTCTACTAGAATCAAAGATAACTGTGGTGTCTTAACATAAAATATCATGTTAATACCACATTTGAAATTTACCTTCAGCTTCCCCCTTGTATTTTTCCCAAGGGGTCACCACAGCAGATTATTCCGTATTGGTCATTTGGCAGAGGTTTTATGCCGGATGACCTTCCTGATACAACCCCCCCCCACCCCCATGATGAGAGGTGCTTATGTCCCCACCTGGATTTGAACCAGGGACCTTTCACTTTTAAGGCAACTGTGTAAACCACCACACTACAGGGACTATGTTAATAAGTTCATACCACATTTAATATCCAAAAAAGTGTGGGGATGCTTTTTTCTGTAAAACTTTACAACAGTAAGATAGATTTTCATACTAATAAATTGTTTGTCTCTTTTTGCCCCCTTTTCTCTCTTCTTTTCCCCTCACCCCCAACCAAGGCAGATGGCTGTCCTTCCCTGAGCCTGGTTCTGCCGGAAGTCTCTTCCTCTTAAAAGGAAGTTCTTCCTTCCCACAGTCACAGTGATTGCTCATAGGGGATCGCCTGATTGTTGGGGTTTTCTGTCTAAAACTGTAGGGTATTCACCTTGTTGTGTAAAGCACCTTGAGATCACTTTTGTTGTGACCAGGCACCATATAAATAAAATTGAATTTAGTGAAATCCCCAACCTTCATAAAAAACAGCACTGTTCTTCTTTTAATTATTTTCTATGCTTGACATCTAGTAATGCCATTAATGTTAACTCTTTAAATCACGTGGGGAGTACCTAATACATAGTGAGTGGCCAGTGTCCTAGGATGGAGTCAAATTCCCATCTTGAATTATTGTTGCAAACTGCCTCTGAACACTTTTTTTTCTGAATACCTTCAGTGAATATTAACTTTTGACAGCTTTTGTTCTGATGTTTTGGGAAGAGTGTCTTTGTGCGTGTTACAGAGAATAGATATGGATTCCTCTGGTGATTGCTCTACTTCATCCAGTAGAAACCCTCACATAGCTGTTGTATATTGATTAGAACAGTGAAATATTACTTTGGTCATGTAGTTTATTTGGCTTATTTTCATCAGATCATCTACAAAAACTGTAACATCAGAGATGTCAGCGTTTGAAAAGGGACTCAAACCAGAAACCTGCCAGGTACCAGTTGGTTGCCACTGGACTTTGGCTCACCCAAGCTGCCCACCCATAATCTTTAGATGCCCACTGAAACATAAAAGGCTAGAACTGGCCCTGTGTGTGTGTGACCCAGCCTCTTAATATGCAGATCTGACATTGCTTCAACACATTCCAAGCTTTTATTTTTATTAGATGCACTCAGTGTAAACTTAGTTCACTTGCAAGAACCCCCCCACAGTGTGCTTTTCTACCATATTCATGGTTTCTATGTTTTTTCTTATTCTTTTATTTTTTTTTCTTATTCATTATTGTGACTTACCAAAAGCTGAAGGAACAAATGTTTCTCTGGACAGAAAGCAGCAAAAGGTCAAAACCAAGTGATCCTTGAAACACTGAGGTCATTCCATTTGCAGTACAAAACATTATGGTCCAGACAGCAGAAATCATTACCATGATGTTGAGAAAATGGCACTATAATTGATAATATTATTTTAAATGTTAACAAATGTGCTCTTGTGCTCTTTTGCAACAGGAAAGATTCGTGTGCTGAGAATTTAGCTGTCTCCAAATTTCAAACTGGGAAAAAAGTTCGCATTAGGCTTGACCACATAAACTATGTTCATTCCATCTGATGATAGAAACTGCAGTAAAACAGTTTTAATCTCTGTGAGCACCTGGTGAGTTAACATTATTAGATCTGGACGACGTCTTCTTAAGCCACAGAGAAGTTCCTCAAATGACTTTGAAATGCTCTAAACTTCCTGGCCCTCATATACCTCCATATCTGATGCCATGCACGTACACACACTTGGTGGTGCCTTGAAGATTCCCAAAATGCCAAAAATTTATATTCTCTATAATGATTGCAGAAGGTCATGAGCATTAAAACAAACTTTGACTACTGTTGTCTAAGGTCTATCTTGAGATGATTGCTCTGCCTGACTGAATGTGTTAGACTGCATTGAACTATGTAACTGTAAAAGGTCAGATCTCATTTGAAAACCAAAGCTGGAGCAACACTGCAGTGAGTCTTGAGACAGCTTCCATTTTGGTAATTACTTTTTGTTAGTAAGTGTACAAAATTAGGAAGTTGAGGACTTTTTAAAATCTGTGACATATACAACAGCTTTTGCTCTGGCACATAAATACATACCTTTGACTGTTCCCTTGTATTCTCCCCAGAGGGTCCCCAGAGCAGATTAACTGTCATTTGGTAGAGGTTTTACGCTGGATGCCCCTCTTAATGGTGAGAGGGGCTTGTGTCCCCACCTTGAATCAAAACAGGGATCTTTTGCTTGTAAGGCAAATGTGTAAACCACTACACTATGGGGACGCTGCTCTGGCACATAAATGATTTGCTGAAATCTTGAGGTGTCTGCAAACTTAAAATGAAAGTGATGTACTGATACAGAACTATACTAAAACCACTAAACTAATATTGAACATACAATGTAACAAAGATGGAAATTTGACTTTGTTGTTTTTGTGAGGTAAACTTGTTAGTTAAATAGAGTGTCACAATAGTACATTTTCACTGCGTGTTTATCATCAAGAATTTACTGTAACCATATTCTCATGAATAACTCTAGTTATTTTGGGTTTTGTATCTTTTTCTGGAAAGATACCTATGAATGTATGGTGGAGAGACAGTCTCTAAACATAACTGTACAAAAGCATGCAGAAATAATACTCTTACAGTTACGATAAAATGTGTGTTATAAACATGATGTCAGTTTTTTTTAATAGCTATCATAAATACGTAACAGATACCAGACTTAAAGTGTAGTTGGCTGCTCCCTTGTATTTTCCCCGAGTGGTTGTCACAGCGAATTAATCTGCATTAGTAATTTGGCAAAAGTTTTACACTGGATGCCCTTCCTGATGCAACTTTCCATAGTGAGAGGGTCTTGTATCCCCACCTGGAACCAAGGACCTCTCACTTTTAACAGCCTTTGTGCTTTGTCAAAAGAAGCTGCATGTGCACGCTTGTGCTAGTCGTTCACCCATGAGTCACAGACACTGCTTTGAGAGTGAAAGAGTTGGTCTTGATGCCTATGTCAATGGTCAAGTTAACTGTTCATGGCAGGCCAAAATGACCCTCAGGCCACCGGAAAAAGCTCTGCTTGCAAAAGGTGGGGGTCTGCCACAACTAAATAAGTGTATTTTTCTATATTTGGTTTTACCACTAGTGAGGTGGGTCATAACCCCTGTAGCACACTGGAACACTATGCCTATTTTCCTCAATAGACAAAGGGCTAATAAAATTATATTTAAACAAGGTCAGGTGTCTACTGTAGCTTCCAGAGCAGTCCTAAGAATAGCAAGTAGTGAGTGGTGCAGTGGTTAACACTGTCACCTCACAGCAAGCAAGCTCTGGGTTTTGATATCTCCTGATCTGCTGGAGTTTTCAACTTCTCCCTGTGCCTGCAGGGTAACTCCAGCTTTCTATCACAACCCAAAAACATGCACGTTACGATAACCGCTGATTCGAAGTTGGTCGTAGGTGTGAATCCAAGATGAATAAAGTGATGCAGGAATATATGTGAAAAAGTGAATTGCGGCTTGTAATGTAAAAGCACTTTCAGTTGTCAGTAAGACAAGAAAAGCACTATGTAAATGGAGGTCCATCCCAACAAGCAGACTTAGCTGACAAGAAAGTAAACTAATTCCATATTCAGTATTCATTCAGCAGATCAAATTGCTGCATATTATAGGAAAGGGGTCATGCATGCTGCCAAACTCACAGAGAATTACAATCCAACACTTTTCAGTCTAGTGTGGCTCTTTGTTTAGTTTTCCAGCCCTCAATTCTGTTCTAAATAACCTCATTTCCAGAAGCAGCTGTTTTTAGTTTTGATAAACCAAATGTGCGCTACTTCCACGGCACCGATTTAAATTTATTCTCTATGCTCTACAACAGAAAACGAACCACACTCACTGAGCAGGTCCTCTCTGCTGCTGAAACAGCTGCTTTTTCTTTCCGGCATTTTCTGTCTTCACATGTCTCCTTTTCTACATTGATTTGTCGTATCACACACTGATTTGTTGTATGCATTTTTTTGTGCATGTGTTCATCGCTTCTCAGATGGGGAAGAAGCACAAAACCAGAGACACTTCTGGTTCCTGGAATTAGCTAATGTGACTCGCTGACTGTTAGAAATCAATCAGCTGATGCTGCTATTGACATCATCCCAGAGCACACGCAGGCACAGGCAAAACACACCTTCTACATCAAAGGGGTCCTGTATTTTTTAGACACAAGCAACCATTTTAAAAAGTTCAGGGATCTTTGATTGCTGATGCCAAATTTTAGAAGAAAACAGCAAACCCATCATTATCATCTGTTTGCCGCAGACCTTTTGATAGCTTGATTTAATTTAGGTTAGCACAGACTTTGAACACTAACATGCACCATTATCCGTCTTTTCCATTGAAAATTGGATTTTGAGAGTCAATGGCACAATCATCTAAGTCGTGTCTAACTACAAGCCTGAATGTGTAAAATAATTAAAACAGCTAAGTAAAGTGAATTAAAATTTTGAATAAAGTTCTATTAATTTAAATATATTGTGTTTTTTCCTCCTTTGAGCAGGTTATGTTATGAAAACATTTTATTTAATATACAATATGGCATACGTATAATATTGCGTGAATACCATCCAAAGCATATATTCATTTATTTATTGCATTACTTTTTTAGTTTTTTGCTGTCTGATCAGTGTAGTATACTTCTTGATTTATGGTGCTGCAGTGATGTCTGCCTGTATTGGTACTTGCCCACGCAGAGCCAACACAGAGGCAAATGCAAATGACACAGACGTGCTTGTGTGAGGTCCTTCAAAAAGCCAACAACACGTAGCTCGATGTGGTTGATGCTGTGCATAGGTAAATGACTGATTGATTGAAAAGTAGATTTTTTTTTAAAAATAGTGTGCAAAGGATGAATAAGAAGGCAAGAGTAGCGCACAGACTGGTTGTTTGTGACACTGACCCCCAGTGACAGTAAACATGTAGACAACGGTCTGCACATCTATCCATAGGTTCTCCGTAGAACCAACACAGTACCATAAATGAGCCATTAATAGAGGATGACAAGGTTGAAATTCAATGATTTACTTTAACTCAATCAAGTGTGCTGGAGCCTATCGCAGCTACAGTATCATAGGGCGACAGGCGGGGTACACCATGGTCAGGTTGCCAGTCTATCGCAGGATTTACTTGGACTGTTGAAGTTAAATATAACTGAAGGAATCTGTGGTCACAAGAAGTGGCATGGTGGTAGGGTGGTTAGCATGGTTGCCCTATAGGAGGAAGGTCTTGTATTCAAATCCACTGACTGGGGCTCTTCCATGTGGAGTCCAGCAACAGAGTGGAGACCCATTCAGGGTCTCTTCACCTCCAGGCCCCCTGCTGCTGTAACTGACCTACATTTAATTGAAAAGAATAGGTTAAAAATAAATAAATAAATAAATATTAAGTCGAGTTAACATAGAAGACCGTGTTTGTTCTGCTAAGGTGGAAATAACTGAAATTAGAAGTCATGTGAAGTGGAAATATTTGAGTGGACTTAATGATCACATTGATTTGAATGTAACAAAAAGGTTTGTGTAATGTAATGAAAAATTTTTAACCTCTAACTCAAAAAATGAAAGCAACTGATTGCCTTAATTTTGTTTTAGTGCTGTGAACTTATTCGAGTTTACAATGTGGATGTAAAGCCCAAATGGTAGACTATGATAATATATTAAAAAGGAAAATTTACCTGATATATATACAAATGTTTGAGTATTATGTTTCAGGTGGGTCACTTGATGAAGACACTGCATTATGACTCAGTGATCATGACATCATGTCCAGTATGGCTCCTTTTAGGCAAATGCCAGACAGATGGAGGTAAATACATCTGTGTAAACTCAGCTAAAGTAACCTCACTAAACTTACTTCCTGTATTTTCCAATCTTAAAAATGAAAGCCTAAACATGAAAAACACATAAAGCACTAAAATTGCAAAAGCGGGAAAAATATGCCTAGTGATACGTATAGCAAAACGATGGCAAAATAGTGAAAAAGAGAGAAAAGTAAATGAAGAGGTAACGAGTAAAACAGAGAGTAGAAAAATAATAAGAGCAGGTCTAGGTGAAGGGTTGTCTCATTAATCTTAAAAGGGCACAGCAGCACCTTCAGAATGCAAATGAAACTATCAGTCTTGTCAGAGGAACAGAGGGATAGAATGATAAGAGAGATTGACAGGGTTATTGAGGGAAAAGACTGAAGCAGAAGTAGAGGGAGAAAGGAAAAGAAAAGCGAAAAGAAAAGCGAAAAGAAAAGAAAAGAAAAGAAGAGAAACCCCATTTAGAATGTTCCCGTCACATTGAAAAAGCCACATAAAGAGCATTTGAGCTAACATGGGAAACCATCCACTAACTTTAAGTAAAAGTCAAAGTAATTAAGGTGTTTAGGTGTGCAAGCACCTCTTGGAGGTATACTTACTTACTCTTGATATTAAGTCTCATCTTTGTTGTTGTGATTGATTTGTCTAAAGTGTGCTGAAAAAATATCAAATGAAGCAAAGTTGTATTTTCACAGATGACAGTTGCATTCTTTATTTTCTGCTTGAGCACATCGCCCACCAGAAAACATTTGGCAATAAAATAAAGTTGGACAAAACTGCAGTCAGCAGAAATGTAGAATAAAAAGGGGAAAAGAACTGAATTTGAAAAATATGAATCCCTTCCCCTACAGTACTCCCCTCTCTGATTTAACCCCCTCTCATCTGGAAAACATCTTTATGCATAAGTACAGTCCAGTCTCACAGCCGTTCATTAAATAGTCGAGTAAAGCCATCTATTTTGTCGTGTTGATGGACAAAACTTTTCACATTTTTTCATTTCACTGAGCACAAATTTTTAAGATGTGTATTTCAGTGGAAATTATATTTTATATTTATGTTATAACTTTTGTATTTTAGCCTAAATCAACTTTTTTAACCCGGTAGTTTTTAATGGCTGAACTTAACCAAGAAACGTATTTTCAACCAATAGTTTCAGCCCGCGTACGCTAACCTGCGTGCAGCCTGTTGCAGACTTTGGTTCATTTTGTCAAAGTTTCCTTTAATTTCTGTGTTTTCTGTAACTCATAGTCTTTTTAAAAATTTAAGTTGCCTTCTTGACAGCGTTGGTTGAGAAAGTTTTTGCCCTTTGTGGCTGATGGATTACTAGGTTTTTGTTTTTGTTTTTGTTTTCTCATGGGACAGTGGAATCACAGCAGATCTTCATCTGTGCGTTGTGTGATTCTGTTTTTTCTCGTCTTTCTTTATTTAACTGTTCACGTTAAATTCTCAGCAATGTCAGTTGAGAAAGTTTTTGCTGTCCTTGTTGCTGTTGAATCACTGTTTTTTTCTTCATACAATGAACCGCACTGAATCATCATCCCTATGCCCCCGTTTGTTTATTCACCAGAGTAGCTGATTGGCTTAAAGCCAACCAACATGTCTGCCAGACCAGCAGACAATCTAGCTGATATCTGGGAAAAAAAACATACCGTGGATGTTGAGTTGAGGGCGCCTTGCTCAACCACGTCTACACCCACCTGGACAAGCGACTGAACGCTTAGAGTGTCACGTTTTTTGGCTTCTCCAGTGCATTCAATACCATCAGGAAGGCTCTACTGGGTGAGAAGTTGATAACAATGCAGATGGATGCCTCTCTTTGGCCTGGATTACTGACTACCTGACTACAGTAGCAGTCCACAATATGTGTGTCCACAGGACTGCATGTCGGATGGTGTGGTCAGTGACACCGGAGCCCAGCAGGGGACTGTTCTCTCTCCGCCGCTCTTCACTCTCTATACCCTGTGACCACTTGACAGTTTTCACATTGTATTCATTTTGTACATACTGCCTAATGTATACAGTGTTTAACTTTAGAGTTAGTTATGTTACATATGGCATTTCTTACAGACAGGTTTATTTATTTTTATCATGTCTCTTACCTCTCAAATTTATATCCACTGCCTTTTCAAATTTATATTTATCTATATACAACTGTGCATCAGTAACAAAATGCAATTTCCCCTTGGGATTAATAAAGTATTCTGATTCTCATTGATTCTGATTTTGAATAACGTACGCTTAATGAATGCTACATGTACATTAGAGATACTTAGATTGGATTTAATTTTGCCTTCAGAACTGCCTTAATTCTTCATGGCATAGATTTGACAAGGTGCTGGAAAACATTATTCAGAGATTTTGGACGGTATTAACATGAAGGCATCACACAGTTGCTGCAAACTTGTTGACTGCACATCCATGATATGACTCTTCCATTCCACCACATCTCAGAGGTGCTCTGTTTTATTGGTATCTGGTGACTGCAGAGGTAAATTGAATACAGTGAATTAATTGCCATGTTCAAGAAACCAGTTTGAGATTATATGAGCTGTGTGACATGGTGCATTATCCTGTTGGAAGCATTCATCACACATAAAGGGATGGACATGGTCAGCAACCTATACTAAGGGGCCCAAACTGTACCTAGAAAATATCCCCCACACATTACACCACCAACCTGAGCCGTTGATGGCAGGATGGATCCAAATGTTGCAGCAGAAACTTAGACTCATCAGACCAGGCACCAACAACCATGTCACATTCAAAGTCATCATCTTTTTTCTTTATTCTGATGCTTGGTTTGAAATTCATTAGGCTATCTTGACGATGTTTACATGGCTGAATGCACTGAGATGCTGGCATGTAAATGGCTGATTAGATATTACTTTAACTAGCAACTGAACAGTTGTACCTAATAAAAAGATAAAACTGATTTGTGAAAATGTATGACTCAAGCTTGGGTCTCTGGTATGAGCGGCAAAGAGATTAGCTCTACCACTACCCCTCCAATCTCCTGAGATGGACTTGTTTGTCTTTTATAAATGGAGATGCATATGCAATTTATGTACATGGAAATGAATCAGTACATATAAGAGCGGACTGATAAAAAGTTGAGTTCATAACACAAATATGATGTGGGAAAATTCAGCTTGGAGGGCACAAATCAATAGATTGAAGGTTGTGACTATCTCTGCCTTGAGACAAGGTTGGCAACATGCATCACAAGCACTAAACTAAGATTGTGCAAATATATGGCATCAGTCAGAATTTTAACACCATACTCCTAGGTAAAGTATTTTTAGCTGTTTATGTAGTTTTATACTACTCACCTGATCTGGTCTGGAAAAATGTACTTTATAATTGGCCAGAGTCTCCTGCCCTGGCCTACCTTTTCTAAAGCCCTGATCCCACTTATGTTAAAGTGATGAGAAATTAGGTTTGTGATGAATCCCAAATGTTTCTCAGTACTTTGTGATTTCATTCAGTGAGTGTTGTAATAATTTGCAAGACTTCACAAACACCTTACTGTATATTGTCAGGTAAGATAGGGTGCCAATTCTGAAATTTTGTAAATCCTCGAAACATGTTGCAACAGTGTCATAGAATACAGTAAGTGCTTCATAAACGCGTCCTTATTTTTCCTAAGCACACTGGGCTGTTTAACAATTTTTTCCCTCAACAAAGTGTCATGAATGTTTATCAAGTATTTGTGAGACAGGTACCACACTCCGCCTTGTGGAAGTCATAAATACCTCGTAACATGTGGTGTGAATTCATAACATTTCCCTTTTCTTGAACAGTAAGTCACATTTTGTATCTTCATTGTAACTGTAGCGGTTTGCAAGGAGTTGTAAACACATCATGATCGTTTCTTATTGGTTTTGCAGGCCACTCCACAACAAATCAATGTTATGTCACATTGATTCATAATTAAATTCGCATATGTGGAAACTCAGCTTAAATTGTAACGGGTGCACAGGCTGCTTGAATTACAATGTGCTAAAAGGGTATCAGATGTAAGTAAAAATATGTTGACTTGCAGAGCTTCAGTAACTATAAAACCCAACTGGCTGATGGCTGGTGTTTGATAACAACCTAAAACCACTTTTCGTGTGTCGTAAATTCTTCTCTGACAAACATATTACAATGCTTTTATCTTTTACACATGTCAAAGTATCCTCAGGCAAGACATAGAACCCCAAATCATTTCCAGTATAGGCTAACACTGCATATTTGCTTCCCAGTAGTACCTATGTGAGTGTATGTATGTGACTGTGATGCAAGTTATAAAGCTCAGTGATTTATGGGGTTAGCTAAATATAGTCATTTTTCATGTAAAATTAATTTCTCTGTATTCCATTTGACAGCAGTTCATAGCTGTTAAGATATTTCAATATGGAGCAAAGTGGTGAACTGATCAACAATTTAACACTGCCTTTTCTAGCATGGCCGAAACGAATTTGTGTTTTTTTTCCAATCAAATGAATTTTTTAATCCATTTCTTTATTTTGACTCATTCATAATATAATCTTATCTGATCAACGAATGGACGGATGTACTTTTACCTAAAATACCAGTGATTTCAACGTTCTACCATGTCATTTTGAATTAATTGAATGAATTGATCAGCACATGCTTACTTGATTCCAGAAACCAACCTCATGACCTCAGAAATAGAATAAATTGCATGTGGTCTAGGTCAAACTTTAAAAGGAGAATAGGAATACTGAAACACATCAGATGATGTTAGACACTTGGAGGTGGTGAGGGAAAAGGTGTTGGGCAGCACAGAGCATTGATTTTTGGAGTTAGTGAGGTAAAATGGAAAGGTGCTACAGGTGGAGACAGAGAGTGTTGCTGGTCATCAGAGTACAAAGACAGTCAGTCAACGGGTTCAACCTGCACAAAGACGGGAAGGAATCATTAGGTGAGAAAAGTTGTATTCTGAGTTGCCTCTGTGACTGAGGCTACATCGGGTCGGTGTGACAGTTGAATAGCTCCAGTCTCTTTATATTTGGCTTTGTGATACTGCAGGCCAGTGATCAATCGATGGGGTAAAGGTCAGCTCTCCCTCTGGGCTTTTCCTAACAAAACACTGCATTTTCAAGCTCTACAGCTATAGTAGCTGTGTTTTACCAGGTACCAATCACTGCCTTGACTATGTCAAATTGGTGTTTGCTTTAAATTTTACCTTTTTGAGTTTTGTCATGTTAAAAACTGTGATTACATAATGTGATGATATTATGTTCACCAAACCAAAGTTCTTTTACGGTCTAACACACTTCTAATAATCAACTCTTCCCCCTTTCTTCTCTTTTTTTCTTCAGCTCTTCAAACCACTCAACCTCCCAAGGTCCTTTTCCCCCCAGAGAGACAAGACACAGTGATAGAAATCACACCTGGTAAGGAGCAACACTTACTCTTTTTTTCTTCTTCCTGGGCTTGAGTTGTAATCCTCTAGGCCCTCATTTTTTCTATGACATCTCCATTCTTGGTGCAAAGTGCTCATAGCTACAGTGTTTCTTTGTAGAATGACATCTTCTATTGGGACACTTCCACGAACACTTCAGTTTTCCCCAGTCACAACAAATGTGATCAGTTTCAGTTCACTGAGACTTTTTATACATGAACTCTGAAGATGGAAATTTTATATGTTAACAGAGGTTTTGCAGTGTAAACCTGCACAATATACACTATATGAACAAAAGTATTCAGGCACACCGCTTAATCTTCAAGTTAATTAAGTCTCATTACCACAGGTGTTTGAACTCAACCAAGCAGTCTGCCTCAATAACTGCAGAGTTCTAAACCTCCTCTAGCATTAATACCATCACAAAAATGATGTGCCTGTAGCTTCATGCTGCCTTTTCTTCCTGTCTCTGTCAAGTTGATCCCACACTGCTTCAACCCTGTTAAGGTCCATGCTCTGGAGAGGCCAGTCCATGACTGATAGTGTTCCATTGTGTGTGTGTTTGTTTTGTTTGTTTTTTCAACTAGGTAGGCTTTTACTGCATTGGCAGCATGTTTGGGATCATTGTTGCCCTAAAAAATGAAGCTGCCACCACTCAGATGCTTGCAGATGTTATTGCATGATGCATCCAGATCTGACACTGCTTTTTTTGCATTCATAATTCCCTCAATTTTGTCAATATTGATGCTGAAATGCAGCCCTAAACCATGACAGAGCCTCTGCCATGCTTTACAGATGGCTGAAGACACTCTCTCCTGACCTCCTCAATGAGCTGAACCAAAAATTTCAACTTTGGATTCATCACTTCATAAAACCTGTTGCAACTGATTTTCAGTATGGTTCTTGTGTAGTTTAGCATATCTCAACCTCTTCTCCCTGTTTCCCTTCCTTAAGAAAGGCTTCTTGACAGCCATCTTTTCACTGAGACCTTTTCTGATGAGGCTTCAGTGAACAGTACATGGATCAACTAAAGGGCAGGTGTTTCTCTCAGGTTCTTTGTCACATTTTTGCTGGATTTTATATTCTTTTTCTTAAGTACATAACTTTCAGATGTTTATCTGCTGTACATAGTTTTTAGGCCTACCAGTTCTGCTTTTTTCCTCTATTTGTCCTCCTAATTTTTTTTTGAAGGCTCAGTACAGTGACTGGACTGAAAATGTGTGGAAAAAGCAGACAGTATCCACAGAAAAATTACTACTCGAGGCCGCTTGAAAAATTTCAAGATATCGATACATTGGGAGCAAAATTTAAAGAATGACGGCTGACTCAAGACTTTTTGTGTTGTGTTGTACTGTATGCGTGTAATATACTAAAGTGTTCATATTACACAGACCACCAGTGTCGAGGATGCACCCTAACTCAAATGGACTTGGTACATTCTGGTTTGCAGCTCTCTTATGCTGTTCTATTTGGGCGTAGCCTGGCATGAGACTCAGACTCAAGCCACTTCTCCAAAATCGCCACACCAACTAATATTGCTTAAAGGGATACTTTACTGAAGGGTCATTGCCCTTCACTACAGGTCAGGTTTGCCACAGAACAACAGCCCATACAGCTGGCAGAAATGTAATGTCTTGTGTGAGATAATAGAGAGATGGTGGCTCTGTGAGCACTCTGCTGGCCTCCTGTTCTCTGTCAGTGAGCATTTTATCCATTGCAGTCCTGCTGCGTTTTTGTTCTTTTATCTCCCCCCAACGATTAACAATGATTTACGTGCAGATATGTTCTCAAACCAATTTACTCTGTGCTTAAACATTTGGGGAGACCACACAGGACTTGCTGCGGTGCTGCCTTATCTACTGATGCGACCTGGCAGACAGTCAAAACTGTGACATTTTAAAATTTAGTCCTTTCAGTTTGACTCATCTTCAGTGGATGATTTTCAGATTTAGAGTAAAAGTTTGTTTGGATTGGCAACTTATATCAACCTCAAAAAATGACATTTAAGCGCTGTTACTGCAGCAGTATAATAAAAGCAAAAGGAAACCTGGCACCCAACGGGAACGTGAACAAAAATCTATAAGCTGTTCAGATAAAAACAACAAAGGGGAGGTAAAGAATCTATGAAAGAAAAGTGGAAACGAGAATTCAGCATTGAAAGGATCTCATTAAGATTTGCTTGTGTACCAAACAGTGCATCTTGTGCTCTGAGGTGGGCCCAGCTGCCTGTGTGTGTGTGTGTGTGTGTGTTTGTGTGTTTAAGTGTATAAGTCCGTCATGCATGTGTGTGTCCTGCTGTTTGGCGATCTCTCTGACAATGTTAGTACTGTCGGCAGAAATGTGTTTGGATGCCTGCACAAGTCTGTGTGTTTGTGTGTTTCCATTAACTCTAGATTGATGTAGTAACAAATAGGCCCTAAGGCCTCTGTACACTGATTGCAGCAGGGACACCTTTTAATGGGCACTGCATTCTCACCCCCTCTACACACACACACACACACACACACACACACACACACACCTACGGACACAAAGGCCTCACACTAAGACACACACACACACAGCCACAGTGTGACCCTGCGGTACATTTTTAATTATCATCTTGTTTTAACCTGGGGGAGATTTACATCAGCAGCCACAGCTATGTTGTTCATTTTCTTCTTCCCCCCCTCTGTTCCCTTCTCCACTCCTCCTCATCTACTCTTTCACCCATTCATTTTTTTATTCATTCCATCCCCTTATTCTTTCTGTCTCATTTAACCGTGGTACCTTCACTTTATTTTTCTTTTTATATTTGTTTTTTTTTTCTCTTTAATGTCTCTCTGCCTTCCTGCTTCCTCACTCTCCACCACTTTTCTCATTATTCCATAATGCTGTGGGTTATAAATACAATTCATTAAACTTTGTGTTATTATACTGATGCGGTCTACAGGCAATAGGCAGACAAAAGAACTCATAATTAAAGATACATTCGTGATATAAGTATTAAAAGAAATCAAAGCTAAAATCAGAAAGGCTAATAGTGCTTGAGGAGTTATTCACATATCCTGGAAATTAATCCTTACTGTTAGGATGTGCAGGTTTGTAATGAATGCAGTACTACTGGTAAGTGCGGGCAACACTGATATATAAAACAGATGAGAATAAAGAACTAAACTAAATTTTTGTTTTCTTGTTTTTTTAACTACAATCCCAATTCTAGAAAGGTTGGGAAGCTGCATTTAAATATAAATAAAAACTCAATGCAATGACTTGCAAATCTCATAAATCAATATTGTATTCCCAAAAGAACATAGAAAACATCAAATGTCAAAAGTGAGGCATTTTAATATTTCATGAAAAATACTACCTTATCTTGAATTGGATGACAGCAACACGTCTCTAAAAAGTTGGCCATGTTTACCATTATGTAGCATCCCCTCTTCTTTTGACAACAGTCTGTAAACATCTGAGAACTAAGGAGACCAGCTGCTGGACCTTTGAGAGAGGAACATTGTCCCACTTGTCTGATGTAGGATTCCAGTTGTTTAACAGTCCTGGGTCTTCTTTGTCAATTTTACATTTTATGAAGAAACAAATATTTTCAGTTAGTGAAAGTTCTGGACTGCAGGCAGGCCAGTCTAGCAACTAGACTATTCCACTACAAAGCCATGCTGTCATAATAGCTGCAATATGCAGTTTAGCATTGTCTTGCTAAAATATGCAGGGCCTGCCCTGAAAAAGACATCATCTGGAGGGAAGCATATGTTGCTCTAAAGACTGTGTATATCTTTCAGCACTCATGGTGCCTTTCCAGATGTGCAAGTTCCCCTTACCCAAGGCAGTCTTTTGGCCTGAGTGCGCTCTCCTGTTGAGTCCTGAAAAGAATTCCAAATTTTTATTCATCTGACCACAAAACAGTTTTCAACTTTGCCTCGGTCCATTTTAAATGAGCTTTGGCCCAGAGAAGATGGCAGCATTTTTGAATCATGTTCACATATGGCTTCCTTTTTGTATTACAGAGCTTTAACCTGCATTTATGGCATGCATGGCCAACTGTGTTCACAGACAAAGATTTCTGAAGTATTTCTGTGCCCATGCAGTGATTTCCATGACATAATGATGCCTGTTTGCAATGCAGTGTCACCTGAGGGCCTGAAGATCACCAGCATCCAATACTGGTTTTTGGTCATGTCCCTTGTGCACAGAAATGTCTCCAGATACTTGAACTCTTTTGCTATTATGGTCTGTAGGTGATTAAATATTTTAAGTCTGTGCAACTTAACATTTGGGAGCATTATTCTAAAATTGCTCCACAATTTGTAGATGAAGTTTCGTTCTGAACCTCTGCCCATGTTGACTTCTGAGAGACTCTACCTCTCTGTACTCTTTTTAGACCCAGTCCTGTTACTGACCTTTTGACAATTAACATAATCAGTTGCTACATTTTCCTCCAGCTGTGCTTTTTTTAGTATCACTTTTACTTTTTCAGACTTTTTTTTTTTAGCTGTGTTGCTGCCATCAAATTAAAGATGAGCTAGTATTTCCCATCAAATCGTAAAATGTCTCATTTTTAGCATTTGATGTTTTCTGTTCTTTTTTGAATAAAATATTGGTTTATGAGATTAACAAATCATTGCATTGTGTGTTTATTTATATTTAACACAATGCCCCAACTGTTTTGGAGTTGGAGTTGTAATCACTATTAATACTTTTGGTGCTGCAGATCTTGGGTAGATTCCAAGGAATACAACACACATTCTTCCTTTTTAAACACATTTACAGTTCCTGTATCTTAATGAAATTTTTTGTTTTGTTTCCCATTGAACCCTTTGACTGTTTCCAAACATCATCATATTTGATGAGTCAGAAATATATAAATATTATATTAATATAAATAAATATAAATATAAATATTCTATTTTTCCCTAAAAACTAGGTATATTTAACTGAGTGTTCAGAAAATGATCAGTTTCCATTATTTGTCTTAGTGTAACAGGGGAATGGAACTGACAAAGCATGCTGACAAATAGACTAAAGAGTGAAGATGAATATGAATGTAAGACCAGTGTTGTCATAATTAACATAGACTAAAGCCGAGAAATTGTGATATGACTTTGTAAATGAAATGCAATTTCATTTAACACCATAAAATATGTCTTACATCCATCACAAGCCCAACAAATTAAGGTTCATCATTTACTTCAATAACGTCTTTTACCATGCTCTCACATCGAAATGGCAGTAATATTTAAAAGCAGTGAAGCTCAGCTAATTGCTCGTCATTTGCACATCCATTTTTCTCAGTTGTCCATCCAAACATCCATCCGTTGTTTAATTCATGTTTCCATCTATCCATCAGCGCCTCGTTTTTTCCTGTTGTCATTACAGGAAATCTGTTATCAGAGCACAACCACTCACCATGTTTAAAATTTGTCATGTGAGACGTATTCAAGGAAGAGGGTGCCTTGTGGTACTGTGAATAATTTGGCATAGCACAGGTGTGCTGCATTTCTATGGCATCAGTTTTGGTTCAGTAGCTGTAGTGACATTTTGGACAGTTTCAATAACATCAGCAGCACTGATTCACTGATTCAAAGCACCTGTACGTGAGATTTACCAGCATCTACTGGTAAGAGTGCAGACTGTAACAACCGAATACCTAGTCTCACCCCCCGGTAGTGGCCATTGGGAAATAAAATGGAGTCTTCCACGACCGCATCCATAAGTATTTCCAGTCAAGAGGTTCATGCATGCATATATAATTAGGAGTTAGAAATGCATTTTTACCTTTCTGCATTGTAATACCATTAACAGAAATGCAAAAGCTAGTATTTGTCTATTCTGTGCTACTTCAGAAACATTGCAGTGCAACATGGTAACTCCTGTGTAATGGGACCCACTAACATTGCATATGTAAATATCTTTTCATACGTGAACAAAACTCAACATAAAACTCAAAATTCAAAGTAAAAAGCGTAACTGTGTATTTAGACTTAATTTCTGATAACAGATCAACTTTAGTTTTAGACACTGATCCATTCAGGCTGAAAGCCACTGCCTAATTTACTTTGACTTACAAAACTCTTGTCTAGTCAGGGGATTGGGACAGAAAAACAATCTTTTTTGAGATTAGTTGTCCATAGAGGGTAAAAATTCCTTTGGATAATTTATGTGAACCTTTTCATATTGCCACTACAGTAGAGGTCTCCTACATTATCTGGATTGCTTTTTGTTTAACTCTAGGTGGGTATCAAGTGGCCATATCTATGGAAGCGATTACAGCCTGATAATGGCCATTAATAATATTCAAAGTAGGTACCAATAACCGCTTGAGGAACCCTTGTGATGCAGAGCGGACCACTTTGTCTGACATCTGTTTCAGCTCTGCCAGGAAAGATGCAGAAAATCTTTCTTTATTGTATTATATTTAGGTTTTCATTTACTGAGTGCTTTAGTTGCATCTATTTTCTATTTTATTAAGCACCTTTTGTCTATTTTTTTTCTTTCTGAGCTTATTTTCTGATAATGCATTTATTTTTATTAAGCTACTTTGAGTTTTTTAAATGTTTTTTTATGTTTTTTTGGCTGCTGTGGCTTAGTAATTTCTCAACTTTTGGGATCAATAAATGACATCTTACCCTAAATTTAGATATTATAGCACCGGGATCGTTGTCTATGTGGAATATCTGATTTATGCTTTGCAACCTTACTGTGACAAGAAAAAGTCCAAGCATATAATAATGCATGTGTTTTCAAAAATCTTAGTAGACATTGATGGTGGTCCTGTGCATTCCAATGAAAGCTTCACCTTAGCCTAAAATAGACAGAATAAAAATGAAAAAGTCTGTATGAACTCCTTCACACTCCATTTTTCATTTGAATGAGGGACCCATTGTGTCAGCTGAACTCAAGCCACCTTTAAGTACCCAGGAATTTGACAAAATAATTCAAGAGACGCAGCTCCTCTGTACTCTAAACTGTTACTGGACTGAATGGATAAACCAGAGACTCTTTGTAGTGGTACTTCCACTGATTTTGTATCAGAATGAAGCTGTTCGATAATACCAGAAGTTGCAATACAGTTTGGCCATTATGCCAAAGTTGCCTCGCTGCCCAGAACAGTTCCCAGAGGGTTTGCACGCAACGTTTTTATTAGACATCTTGAGAGAGGTTGGCAGGTGACAAAGCCAGGGTAGCTGTTTTCCTCTGTGCAAAGTCTTAGGTCTAAGCTAGTTAACAGAAAAGAACATAGACATGTTTCTAAAATGTCTGCTTGATAACTAAAATGTTCCTAACATCCCCAGTTCCCATTGTGGGCTTGTGAAAAGCACGTTTTCATTGGATTCTATGCAGTCGTGAAAAACTAAGTACACCCCATGATTAAATAGGTTGTAGAACCACTTGAAGTAATCATTCACGGTGTGATGGTAAATCATTCAGTCATTTACTTTAGTGTTGAGGACTTATTGCCCACTTTTCTATACAACACTGGTTCTGTTCATAGAGATTTGCGGGAATTCATTTATACACAGTTCTCTTAAGGTCCCACCAGCACGTCAATCAGGTTGAGGTCTGGACATTGGATGGGTCATTGCAGCAGCTTGATTCTTTTTCTTTTTCAACCATTCTGTTGTAGATTTGCTGGTGTGCTTGGGATTATTGTCATGTTGCATGACCAGAGATAGACAGATGGCCTCACATTTCACTCTAGAATACTTTGGTATTGTTCTAGAATTCTTGTGGTTTGTTCAAATGTAACTTTTGAAGCCTAAGTCATGCTGCCATGTTCTTTTTAAGGACAAGACATTTTCCTGGCAACTCATCCAAACAAGCCATACTTGTTCAGTCTTTGTCTCTTTATGATCTCATGAACATTAACATTTAACATGCTAACTGTGGACTGTAGCATTTGAGATGTAGCTCTCGGTTTTTTTTTGCAATCTCTCTGAGCGTCACATAGACTGACACTGGAGTGAATTTGCTGGGACACCCACTCCTGGGAAGATTGTGGCATTCTGTTAATATCAACTAAACGCATCAGACCAACAAAACCTCTGCCTTCACAGAGGTGGCCACACTTGCTGATGGTCACTTAACCAAGCATATTTAATTAGTACTCTTCATTCCTATGGAAGCAGTAAGGGAGTATTTCACTGAACTGCATAGAGTCTTATTTTACATTACTGTACACAAAGTTTTGCCAGTCTACCCATTAAAAATGAAACTAAAGTAAAAAAATAAATAAATACATAGTCTCCCCTTCATGGCTGTGAACTTTCAGTGTTGCTGCTACTGTTAAACCATCCACTTATGTCAAACTAAACACAAACTTTCTTGTTAAGGTTTATCACTGCTGAGCTGGGTCTCTAGTTGTGACCCAAAGAGCAAACAGTTTTGAGTGGTAGAGCCCAAAGGTGGCGTATCAGGTCAGGAGCATGCTTTTGTTTGATAGTCTCACGATTCTGCACTATAAACACCATAAATTATCACTCAATTAGACCTCAGCTGGGGATGCGTGCTTGATGATGACACACCAGGCATTCTGATAGATGGAAATCTCCAAAACTCGTGCAGCCCCACAAACTGTGCTTTTTAGCATAACATGGAGATCCAATACAAATATACCAAATTCATTCTTGATATTTAATGAATACTTTAAGTCACTGCACAGACTGACATTTTCATTGCATTTTTATTAGTTGCAGCCTGAGTTTAGACCATGCCTCCCTGCAAACAAGCCACGCTCCCTGATTCTTTCACACAGAGAGTAGTATTAGATGCCAGTGTGAGTTTTTCTGTGAAAGGCAGGGTAAGATAAGGAGGTAGACTTTCTGTCTTTTACTTCTCTCTCCCCTTTTGTCTCTGTTTCTCTGTCTGTCTCTGTCTTTTTCTTCCGCCATCATATTTATCTCTCTATGTCTGTCTCCTTCTGTCCCCATCCCACCACAATGTGTCTGCTTCTATCTCATTTTTTTTCTGTCCATCTATCTTTCTCCATCACATGCTTTATATCTCTAACCGTCCCTTTGTCTTCCCCTTTAAAGCTCATTCTACTTCTCTTTTTTCAAATGCTTTAAATGGCGACACGTCATGTCAATATTCTTTTTTAAACTGTCACAGAGAGATTATGTGAGGTAAAAGAGGGATAAAATAACTGTAACAAAACTCCTAACATTTCAGGTTTCATCCTTAAAAAAGACTCCATTTGCCATTTTTGCCATTCTCAGCCATGGAATTCAGTGCAGAAGATTGCAGTGCAGTAGCTCTAAAGTGTTAAATGATCTGCAGCAAAAATATGCAGTGACTTAGTCATTTATTTTTGCCTGCCCAGTTAAGGGAGACAAAAAATACCCTTATTGCTGCAAAACAACCTGGAAAGTAGAGCCAAAAAGAAAGGACAGAAGGCGAGGAATAAAGAAATTACAAGATGATGCAGAACTAAAGTGAGACAAAGGAAGGGGGAAAGAAGGAAGCACGAAATACTGTAGGTAGGAAGGGGGTGAAGGTGGATAGCTGAAGAATAGCATTAAAAAAGGCAGAAAAAGAAGAGAGAAATGAAGGGATTTGCAAAAGTATAAAATGAAAGAACCTGGATGCAATGGAAGGAGAGAAATTAAAGTTTAAATAGACAGCTGAGATAGCCAAGAAGAGAAAAGGGAAAGGAGAATAAGGAGATAGTCGAAAAAACAGAACAATCATGGATGACATTAAAAGTGATCAAATACGGACTATAGAATGTGGTGATTATATGATGATTCTGATGTTCACATTATAATATCAAAGGAAAAGAGGTCTATTAAGAAGAATAAAGCCTTGTAAAATATGTTTTATTTGCACAGCACAGCTCACATACAGAAAGTTAATATGCTGGAAATGAAGACATTTAATTTCACCTTCGTCTGCTCCCTTGCTCCCAATCCCTGCATCAGTAATTTGGCGTTTTATGCAGGATGTCCACGGTGGAAAGAGTGTGTGTCCCCACCTGAAACTGAACCAGAGGCCTTTCACTTGTTAGGCAAACATGTAAACCATTATATTGCATTGAAACATTTAAATAATAGATTACAACTGATGAATCAATAATTGGTCTGACTGACTTCCCTCTAGTGTCTTTGCTATGGACTGACTGTTTGATACTACTCACACAAGATGTTGAGAGATGTGAAAAAGAATAAAGGACACAGGCAGAGAGCAGAGAGTCACCAGCAGCCCGTCTGAAGATCCCCAAGCTACAGACAGATGTTAGTGATACTGACGAAAATGACAAGAAACTCAGAAAAAAGTGGGCTGGTCACGAACCTCTAGTAATTTTTAGTTACACCAGTCTGAACAGTGTTGGCTAACAGGACACAAAGGTGTTATGTGACAGTAATCGATCATTTTCCCTCCCCTGTCACTACCCTCCTGCTTGCACGGGTGATGCATAGATGCACTTTCCTATCAGCATTTTTGCACATTTTTTTTTTTTGCTTAGCATCCAAACTTTACTGCCCCTCCATGGTTTACAGACAGTTCAAAGGGAAGACTCAAATGCAAGGTACCAAGGAGGACGAGAGACAGGTTGCAAAAAAGAAAGTTACTTTGATGGTTTTCGAGGTGTGGAAAAACACCTAGAGGAAAAGTGTGGGCTGAGTCCAAATTATGTCCAAAATCTAAGTTCCTCCAAAAGGCAAAAACATAAGAGGAAAAAACCAAAGCTCAGGATATAACCCAGGAACAGGAGGCAGACCACTAGTATACTGAAAATGGAGACTCTGGACAGTATATTCACATAAACAGGCCACAAACAAGACAGAGAAAACAATAATGAGGATGGGAAAACAGACAAGGAGAGGAAGTAAAAACAAAGCAATTACCAAACTAAAAAGAGTCCAAGACTGCATAACTTCACCAAGGTTATGCAGTCTGGATCAGATGCTGTTTTGCTGTGTTCAGTAAACTCTACTGAATCTACATCGCCACAACAACGAGTTGATATTGGTAGTTAGTCAGTGTAGGAAATTTACTTAAGAATCTGCAATGTTTTATGATTTCTTTACGGGCCATATCTGTTGATATATGATGCAAAATACCACATTCTGCCCTATCTCACAATGTAGAATAAAACCTACAGATAATCTAAGGAAAACACAAACAGCAAAACAGAAGAAATGTGGCGAAAGGGTCAACACTAAGAAACACAAGGCAGGATGTCAAATAAACCAGAGGAAACAAAACTCAGCAGGTACTTAATACAACAAAAAAACCATGAGTAGGCTGAACAGTAATGAAGAATTGTTTAAAAATGTCCTGGGTCCAGATCAACTCCAAAAATTAATCAGTTCCACGCTGGGCCAAGTCCAACCACTGGTCAAATACTCTGCTCTTGTGTTTGTGATTTATTGCTTAGTCCTGCTAACAAATGGATCAGTCCAAAATCATAACCTCTTTGGCAACGGTAAAAGGAAAAAAATAGTTTAATTTAGCCTAGTTAACAAAAAAATGTAAAAAATTAAATGCTCCTTGACTTTGAACATATGTGGTTCTGCATGTGGAAGCACGGAGAACTTGACAGACAGGAGGCCTATACTACAGCGCAGGATTTGGCAGATAATTTAGAGTTAACCCTGGGTTTTCAGTAAAACTGTCTCACCATGGTAAATTATATTGCCATGGTAACTTATTCTGCAGATCTAACCTGTTACAAAAACATTGCTGACCAATCAGTTCTCTGGAAAATAGCATCACCGTTCCTGTCAGATCCTGTGAACCTCTGTGTGTGGATATTAAAACAGCCTAAAGCCCCCAAAGTTTCTGTGTTTAACTGACAAGCTTAAATAATACACATAAAATCATGGGAGCAAATTTATTCCCTGTTTTGGGTCCTGTTGGCTGCAAACAATTTTAAAGCAATTTTATTGTTCAGTACGCCCTAATATAGGGATTTTCTGAAATAGGGCACCTAAGCCTTACACTTGTTACAAAAATGTAATGGTTCAAACTCTGTTTTCAAATTTCTTCTTTATGGCACTCACTTAAATTGTCTTATCCACAGCTAAATAGCATATTCACTTAATGGAAGATGACTGCATTTACTGTGTATGCCAGAGCTTCCCATGTCTAGCATGGAAACCCTGTTGACTTATCATGCTGATAACTATCTTCACATAACCACTTAGCCTGATTGCCAGTGTTAGGTTGAATAAAGCCAGAAAACTGAAAAGAAATCCTGAGTATGTTGAATTTGCTTAATAGTGCAGTCCTCTGTGCTGCTACATAAAGATATGATAATAGATTTGTTGCTCAGGGGAGGACACACAGACAAACAAACTCTTGCCAATATGTGTATTATATTCTGGTCTATGAGTTGCCGCTATATCAATACATTGTCTTCATCAAAGTTCCATTCATTTGCAACACACATGACACAAAACATCACATTACATAAGCTAGTACAAGGTGTTCAGCCTTTCCATCAGTGTCATAATTTGCAAAGTCACACAGACAGACAGTTCTCTCCTAGTGCCTTGATATAAACAGGCTTTTGACAGACAAGAAAGAGAAAACAGTGAAAATAAAAGTTGAGAGGGAGGAGTAAGAGCATCAAAGGGACTGAGAAAATAATTGCGGGTGAAAGGATGATCAATATGCGATGGAAGCACGATAAAGAATGGCTTTTTTTCTTTCTTTTGCTCCTGCTTTCATTTGTCATCTCGGGGACTTATGAATATGGTAATCGGCTTTTGTTTGCCACCTTGATGGAGAAGGAGCGACTTATGGGGAGAGAAAAAGAGAAAACCACGTGTGTAGTGGAGGTGAGGCGGTCGCTTAAGCACCTGTTTCACTCTGTTTTTACAGGCAGAAAAAAAAAATGCAAGAAAAACTCAGGTTTGGATGGTTGCAAGGTCACGGGGTTTCAGTTACTGGCAGAAAGGACAGGAAGGAGGAAAACTGAAGCATTCGTATTGTTGCCCAAAGTCAAGCACTGATTAATCCTGTGTTTGTGTGTCTGTGGAAAGCTTACTGTGTGGAAGGTTGCCTTGGATGAAGCAATTTACAGTATTTAGACCAAATATGATAACAGAGTTAATCTGTTTTGCTGGTGATCCCCCCAGAAAAAGTGAGAGATCCAGTTTCCACCTGCTATTAAACCTACAACATTATAAGTATATGTTGTACGGAAAAAAGCCAATAAATGGTCATAATGATATGTTGGTCAGCACATTTCTTGATACCTCACTTCTTTGTTTTTGTTTTCCTGGCATCGTACTGACTGGCATTCTGTTGCAGCAGTTAATTTTTTTTTTTTTTAATTTTCTTTATGTAAAGGACTTCATTGCCCCATAGAATTGATTTTTCTTTTGTATCAGGATTTCTGCAAAGGGAAATAGCTGCTTTTTGTTCTGCAAGTCTTGTAAAGTCAAGTTTTACAATTTACTAGTGGTTTTCCTTTGCATTAAAGATTGAGGCCTGTAATGCCAGAGGAGCTACAGAGGAAAAGAGAGGGTTTCAGAGCTGGCGCTGTTATACCTATCATCATGGTGGATGTGAGGTGGTTGGGCAATAACCTGGACGAGCTTGGTGAATTGATTTCACACCAGAGAACATGGCAAGTGTAGTTTGATGTGCTTCATGGAGCATTGCAGCATCATGCATGCTGTCACATTTGCACTTCCCAGGGCACAGCTTCTCCATGCCTGGCTTTAGGATGTTTTGTAGTGAATCTGCGCTTTAGAAGAACATCTGGTGGGACTGAAAAAATGATGTAATCCTAGACATGTTACTGCAGGGGAGTGTTTCTGTGGTGTCAATATTGAACTGCTAACTGCTGAGGGAGTTTGTCATTGCTGCTTCTGTTTGGATTCTTCCAACAGCTAATGCAGAGTTCATACAAATGACCGTGGCTGTGTACTTGATGGGTCCTGACCACCATCTGCACCAGTTACTGAATGCAGCTGAATGCTTTTTTTAAACATCTGTTTCAGCTTCACTACCAGAAGGACAGATGCAGAAGGATCCTTGCCATCTCATGCCACAACACCTGTATTATTTTAGATTAGAGCTCCTGTGACATCATCCTGGATTTTGATTTGTTGAGATTTTCATTTTTTCTAATTTATATTGCTGCTAAAACACTTTTTTTGCATCAGATAATGGGGATCATAATAAAAGCAATACATTTTTATTTATCTTATACCATTCATTGATTTTTTTTTTTTCCTAGTCATCGTTGGCTTTGCTCATAATGTTTCCTCTCAATTTTAAAGCAGATTTGTTTTTTTAAAGTCTCTTGGGGACGGTAAAATAAGCTGTAATCACACAGTAATTGCACATTGTTAGCTTTCAAAGTGGTTGAGGCAAGTGTGCAAGGAAATAATTGATTTTTTTTTCTGTCATACAGCATTTTGAACAGGTATAGTAATAGGAGAATCACAGAATTCACAGAAGACAGCAGCCTGCTGCTGCTGCTGGGGGGGGCAAAACTGGAGGGGACTGAACCAAAGCAGTGGCTCACTGTTTTTGGTTTTTGGTCACAAAACCAAAATACATGAGCAGAAATGCACTCATAAATTATGAGCAGGTCTGGTATCCTGCGATAATGCATTAAATCAATGTAAACAACAACTACAGTCGTTAGCCTCATAGCATAATTGCCCAAGTCATATTTCAGTGTTTTTGGAAAACAAGAAAAAACACAAGAAAAAACAATGTCATTGTTTTAGTTAGGCAGATATCACAATTTGGCAAATAAATGACTTAGGCAATTATGGTATGAGGCTAACGAAATAGTCATTTGAAGCATTGTTAATATTGGGGACATACTTTTTTTTTTTCTTCTAAAGACCTGTCCTGTCTGGCAGCATTAGCAAGCAGAATCATCGTCTGACTGCTTTGTTGTGCCAAACACATTTGATTTGCCAAAAGGAGCTCCATAAACTCTATAGGCTCCTCTTGCTGATACATTTCTTTATTTATTTATTTATTGCCAGAACAGACAGGTAGGGAAAAGAAAAAGAGAGAAGAAGAAAAGAGAGAAAAGGAAGAGAAAAGAAGAGTGCACATTAGGATACCAACCACTTCATCTGTAATAAGCATACTGCAACTGAAAAAAGAAAAAAATTACTGGCATATGATACACAA
>VUQH01042839.1:0-16856 GCA_015106775.1 Etroplus canarensis | reverse complement strand
CAGCCCCTGTTTTGTTCCCCCCTGTCTCAGTGTGTTTAGTTACGCGCCTGTTCTCCTTGTCTTTTCTTTCATTGGTTGTCCCCAGTCTGGTTTACCCTGCCCCATCCCCCTGTCGTGTGTCCATTGGTTGTTTTGTGTATTTAAGCATCGTCATCTGTGTTGTCCGTTGTCGCGTCATTTGTCGTTGTACCCCCTTGTGCCACCATTCATGTCTCCAGGTTTCCACGCTTCACGTTTTGGGATTTTTGTTCATGGACTTTATTATTATTATTTGAGTTAAATAAAAACCTTTTTGCACATCACATCGGCTCAGCGGTCCTGCAATTGGGTCCACACCACACCCCTGGCATGCCTCACCGTGACAGCTTCATGCTGAGAGAGTACAACAGATGCAATGTTTGACATATGGAGATGGTCTTTAAACAGTCGCACTGACAAAAAGACAGGAAGCAGAGATGCAGGTGTCATAGATGAAGATGTTGAGATTTTTGCTGGGAGTGCAGGATGGACATGATTAGAAACGAGTACATCAGATTGAGAAGTTTGGAGATAAAGACAGAGAGGCAAGGCTGAGAGGGTTTGGGCATGTTCCTAGGAGGGATAGTGGATATATTGGCTAAGGATGTTAAAGATGGAGATGTCAGGCAGGAGGAGAAGAGGAAGACCACAGAGAAGGTTCATGGATTTAGTGAAGGAGGACATGAAGAGGTTAGGTGTGAGGGAAAAGGATGCAAGGGATACAGTGAACTGGAGGCAGATGATCCGCTGTGTTTTTTTCTTTTTTTTTTCAAAGTGTAATATATTTGAAAGGAAAGTATCTATGAGTGTGTTTCCCTGCATAAGATATATACAGGTACTGTGAAACAGTGTGCATTTTCACTCCTGACTCCTCATTCAATAAAGTTTATGCTGTTTTCAATTTTTTTCTTTCGATTTGCGCTTTTGATTGCCGTAGAAACCCTTTAGAATTTTATTATTTAACTTATGATCTTCATATGTCTTAGCAGTGGTTACTGATGGCAAGACAGTCTGTTGTATAAATCTGCAAATCTATTGCTTTGCCCTCAACAGTCCCAGCTATTGGCAGTACTGACCCTGTTTTCAGTGGTTTAAACTGATAGGGCTCAGGTCCATCATATGGATTCACCGCACAAATATCTCTGTTAGAGTGTTCTGAACAGGCAAATCCTCCTATTCTAAAGAGTATACGCTCCTTTTTGATTTTTTTCTTCTTTTAATTCAACAGGCTCTTTAATTGTGGTACTCAATAAATGTGTCTATATGTGTTATAGCATGTCTGTATGTCTCTCATCTGTAAGAGTGTTAGTAACTGTATGTGCAGAGGGGTTGGAAAAATAAATAAAATTTGCCCCTGCAATAGTGTCTTTATGACTGTGTTATGCTTGTGCAACCTAGCAAATGTACCTATTTACGTTTGTCTTCTTGCATGAATTCATATGACAGCAAACATGTCTGTAAATGGGCATTCAGTGTGTGTTGCTGACAAGAAGACATTGTTTGGATAATGGAAGACTCTGGTCTACTGGTCTATTGGTATTCTGGCTGTCTGCCTGGCAGACAGAGCGAAAGTCTGATTGTATGACACAGGAGGAAGATGAGGAGATGAAAGAGGAGAGAAGAGAAACTAAAGAGGAGCGGTTTAGGGCAGTGATTGTCGAAGGTGGGGGTTTGGTGCTGCAGTAGGGAGGTAGAGAAACATGTTCTACAAAACAAAAGGCACAGTGAGAGGTGAGGGCAGTGACAGCTTCTCCTTAAGGAATCCTGGTGGAATCCTTAAGGAGAAACATCCCAAACATAGGGGGGATAGAAAGAGGACACAGAAAGTAACAAAGAAAAAGGGAGAAACATTTGATCTTAAACAACAATGCTCATCACTCAGAAGTCAGTTGTTTTATTTTATTTTTTAAATTACCAAGTTGAAAAAGGACAGATGAAGAACCATGAGCATAGGATAAGAAGTACAAATTTTTGATCATACCTACTTCTTATGTTAGTTCATCCTGGAGCCAAGAGCTGAGGAATGATTTGTCGGACAGCACCCAGTGACCAGATAAGCCACGTGGCCCAGCCCTCCTGTGGACCCATCATTTGTAAGAGGAGCTCTAGGGTTCTGGTTATATATGGACCAGGTGGCAATCAGACTCACAGCCTCTCTCAGACTGATCTCCAGTTGCTAAATGTTGTTCTTAAGAAATGGAATGCCACCTCTCTATATTTGAGGGTGTGAGGAGTTTGCTCAAGCAGGCAAGACACTCAACCTTGTCTCTATAGGTG
This sequence comes from Etroplus canarensis, assembly GCA_015106775.1. NCBI lineage: Eukaryota > Metazoa > Chordata > Actinopteri > Cichliformes > Cichlidae > Etroplus > Etroplus canarensis. The sequence goes on along the minus strand of VUQH01042839.1, from coordinate 14,561 downwards.
TCCCGTCAGGGCGTGCTTTGGGAAAATGGGATATCAGGGCCATTGTTATAGGTCATTTGTCTCTATACAAGTGTAGTCAGAGCTTGGTTTGGCTGGCAATAACTATTCCCGATGGGTGTTGGACTCTGCCACCAATTATGTTCATAGTTTTTATAGATATAATTTCTAGGCACAGCTAAGGGGCAGAGGGTCTTGAATTTTGTGGTCTCGGGATCTTGTCTCTGTTGTTTGCTGATGATGTAGCTCTGTTGACTTCCTCCAAGTCCGAGGCCTTGGTTCTCAGCCAGAAAAGGGTGGAGTGCCCACTCTGGATTGTGAATGAGTTCCTGCCCCAAGGGGAGGAGTTCAAGTATCTCAGGGTGTTCTTCATGAGGAAAGAGGAAAGCAGGAGATTGACAGATAGATTGCTGCAGTATCTACAGTGTTCTAGAGGCTTTAGCAGTTTGCTGTGGTGAAGAGAAAGCTGAGACTGAAAGCGATTCACCAGTCGATCTATGTTACTACCCTCACCTATGGCCATGAGCTGTGGGTGTTGACTGATATAATAAGATTGGGGATACTAGTAGTAGAAATTAGCTTCCTCCAACGGGTGTCTGGGTTCTCCCGTAGAGATGAAGCGAGGAAGTCAATGATTAGCTATAGGCTTAGAGTAGTAAGTAGTATTGTTACCCCTCCACACTGCAAGGAGTTAGTTGAGGTGGTTCAGGCATCTGACTAAGATGCTCTCTCTTTACCAGGGGCGTCCATTATGTCCATTGGGATCTATTGGTCGACCACAAAGGAAGCATGGGTAGATCGTATGGCATTAAAAACAGATGTCTGCCTATCATCCATCCTCACTGTTACATTTGTCACTTGATTGGCAGCCAGTTTGATATCTGATCTTTTCTGACACACAAGTCACCACGCATACACGTTCCATGTCAGCTGCTGAAAATTTCTAGCAAGCTACCGAGGTGCCTAGTTAGCCTCCAATTTATTTCCACTAAACTTGAGAAAGTGTTTAAAATGAGTGAGGGAGCTGGACCAGGTAAGAAGCCAAAAACCTACCACTTCCATACAGAATTGGAGGAGAACTTTTTTTCACAATGTCATATTTGAAGTGCCTCATCTGCCAGTCTACCATTTCTATTTCAAAGAAGGGAAATGTGGAGCGACATTTTTGGATTTTCAGTGTTTCAAGTGTACTTGAAACTGGCTATCAGCAGCTACTATCTGAACTATGCATCCCTGGCTGATTCCATTCAGTGCAAGTCATCAGAGTAAAGAAATGACAAAAATGTACAGAGCTGTATTATGCAATATGGGTTTGTGCAGTTATGCAAAGTGCACAAACATGTATTGTACATATAAAGAATACTCAATTTATTTACGAACAAGTATATGTTTTGTGTTTTTATAGTAGATGGATCATTTTGACTTGGTCATTTTATAAGTAGCTTGCAAGCTGAAAAAGTGTGAGCACCTCTGCTTTATATCTTCTAAGTGAGGTGTTTCTGGAATGCCCAACTGTGTGGTGGTCCGGACACAATAAAATATGTCGCTCTGCTGGTTTGGGAACACCTCTGTGAGCCCCCAGAAGAGCTGAAGGAGGTGAATGGTGAGAGGCCTGGTCTGTTTTAGGCTGCTACCCTGTGACCTATAGGTGAGCAGCAGAAAATGCATGCTTGCTTATGTTAAGGATAGTTTCTCCCAGACTAAGAGGAATTTTTTTTTTTTTTAAATCCAGGCAGCAAACTCCTGATAAACAAACTAAAAGTTTAGGCTTTGCCTTAAGGTATTCAACATTGGACTTACACTTATATATTTAAAATTATCATAATTCAGGATTTTTAAGTTCAAGTAACTCAGAGTTGGTAAAAATTGCACCCACATGTGAAAAGAGAAAAAAAATAACATGTCATAATGGTCAAGACAGCTATGTAAAGTTATAATCCAGACAGAAGGACACCTACCTTTCTGAAGTGTGTCATTTGTATGAGACATGAGACCCCATATTGGCCCCAGTGGTCAGGGAGACCGAGGACCATTTTGGGTAGAAATTCATTTTCACACATTCAGACACACAGCAATAATAATCTTCACATTAAGGCTAGAGTTTCAGACACTTCCTCTTTCAAATGAAAGAAACAAAGGCCAAAAACTGCCATGGGGCAAAAGGTGAAAGATAATTAGCATGATCTTTTTCTTATGCTTCTTTACCCTTATAAAATTGTTCCTGTTCTCCATCTGTCTCTGTCTCCCCCTTCTTTTACTATGTCATTTTTTTCTGTTCACTGATCTACATCACCAACCCTTACCACTTCCTTCCATCCTCTGATGAACCCAAAGACACAAAGAGGTGAAAGAGATAAAAATATCATGGAAGAGAGAGAAAGTGAGACAAAACAGAGAGAGAGAAAGAAGGGAGGTATGTGATTACTCCTTAGAGGGCAGGACCCAATTTAAAGAATCTCTCAAAAGAGAGTGTACAGTTGGTACAGGCGTTCATATTCAGAAAGGATTACCTGATATCCTTTTCACATCCCCAGTACCCAGTCATCCAACAGATCCAAATCTGGCAGCTCTGCAGAAAGAAGTATTGCTTTTAGTTATAATCCTTACTAAAAATAAAACAAAAGTAGACTGTCAGAATTTTCACCTTCCCTAACTCTGTCTTAACATCTTGCACTGAGAGTCAGACACCGTTTCTCACAGGAACAAGGGGAAAGAAGCATTGAATAGACTCTTGTTCTTATGAGACATTGTCTCCCACAAGAAATAATTTCTACATTTTACCACTGATGGTTACTGAAGCTGAATTTATGGAGCAAGACTGTCCGAGGCCGGTGAGAAATCACAACAGCTGAAAACTGACAAGAACAACATGTGGTGTTCCAAAACCGATTTGAAATTTTTTGTACAAGTTTTTAAGTTTAAGTTGCATACTTTGTCATAAGTGGCCCTGATTCATTATTTTTATTATTGTGTCTATGCAATTTTCAAAATACTAAAAACACTAAGAAATAATTGCCCATATTACGTTCATATTGTATGTATTGAATAGCCATTTGTCCTTGGTAAACTGTTGTACAGCTGCCGTGCTTTGTGCCTGCGTGCGTGTGTGCATATCTGCTTGTGTGCAAGCAGGCAAACTAAACCCAGACAGAGTAAGCAGATTTCACTGTACCCTACTGGCCTGAGGGGTAGTACTCTAAAAGAGCAGTTAGAGAGATCTGCATCACAATTCAGATCCAGACACACTTTGACCAGTAGACACGCATTCACACATACTCAGATGCATAATGAATGTCAAACTGCACACAACATTGTGCAACAATTCTTATTCATTATAATGCCTAAAATGCCCTTGTCCACCTACCCACAAGCACTCATATAACTTTTCAGCTAGAAGTAACATATTTACACACACACACGCACATACAGATATACCTCTCATCTAAACTCTAAGTAAGCTACTGTTAAAGGGAAATGGCACACTAAACATTTTCATAGGAAATATTTTTCTTTAAGTCGGATGAAATCTGGTCACTGTGGGGTCTAGGGGTAGATTATCCAGGGATTGGAAAATGATATCTGAAAATATACACGGCTGTTATATTTTTTAAATTAGATTTCCCAAGTCTTATGAGCATCTCCAACATAAATCTATTCACCTCTATTTCACTTCCAGAAATCTTGGAATGATGCCACAAGAGCAAATAAAACCAAAATGATCTGCATGGAGCGATACCACAGGAGGAATGTCGGTGCACTTTTGTAAACTTGTTCAGCCACTGAAACTATTTGTTTTCACAAGCAAACGAAATGCAGAGAAACTTGTTTGATTTATGGAAGACTCATTCCAAATCATCCTGTGAGGTATGATTGGCCTAGAAGAGCAACCTCACGTTAGTGAGCCAAATGTTTTCTTAATGCAGCACAGAGGTGATTCAGTGTTGTTCCATCATACTGCCTGGGGCATTCAGTCTTGGATCATTTTGCACTGTCATAATTTGCAGGTTATTCTGGAGTGATCAACAACACAAAAATTTAGGTATCTGCCAAAAAAACTGATTTTGTTTTGGTGGATGTCAGATCAGTTTTATCCTTAACTTCAAAGCTGGATGGTGTGGGAGTTGGAATGTAGATTTCAATCCACCTCTACTACTTTTCTTACAAATAAACTATATAAATAAAAGTAATAGGCCACACCTCTTACAGTAATTGCTGAGTTCAAGTTTTTAATTCAGTCCCATTGCTACAGGTGTACAAAAGCACCTAACCATGCATTCTGCTTTTACAGACATTTGTAAAAGAATGGGTATTTCTAGTGAGCTTGCTGAATTCGAGCATGGTGCTGTAATAGAATGCCACCTTTGCAACAAGTCAGTTTGTGAAATTTCTACAACCTAGATATTCAACAATTAGCTATAAGTGGTAATATTTTAAAGTGGAAGTGTTTAGAAACTGCAGTTACTCACCCAGACCACATAAAGTTACAGAGTGGGATTGCCGATTACTGAGACACACTAAGATTAGACTCAGTCAAAGTTTGGTGAAGAAAGGATAATGCTATAGGGTTGTTCTTCTGCAATTGGCCTGGGCTTCTTATTTTCAATAATAAGCCTTAGTGCTTCAGCTCACCAAGCCTCTTTGGACAATTGTATACTTCCAGTTTTGTGGCAGCAGCTTGGGGAAAGCCATTTTCTGACTGTCCCCAGAACATAAAGCAAGGTCCATAAAGGCATGGCTGGACAAGTTTGGCATGGAAGAACTTGGCTGGCCTGCACAGAACCCTGACCTCAACCCCATCAAATACCTTTGGGATGGACCAGGACACGTATTGTGAACCAGGCCTTCTCATCTGAGATCACAAATACTCTTCTGTATAAATGGGCAACAAAATCCCCCAGACACATTCCAAAATTTTGTAGAAAGCCTTCCCAGAAGATTGAAAGTTGCTATACCTGCAAAAGGGGGACAAACTCCATTCTAAACGGGATGTCATAAAATATCCTGTGGGTGTGATGAGTATTTTACGGTAGGTGATCCAGTACTTTTGTACGTATAGCGCAGTGGTGTCAAACTTATTTTATATTGTGGACACAAACAACCCAACTGCATCTTAAGTGGGCCAGAACAGCAAAGTGATTGTCTAATTAATTATCAAGAAAACCACCTCCAAATTATTTCCATTCCATGTAAAGATATTTAGTTACAAATGAAATCCTAAGATGAGAAGATAATATAAAGTGCAATTTCAAGAATATGTCTTCTGCATTATAAAGAAATGCTGCTGTAGTAAAGCAATGAAACCCATGAGCAGGGCTTATCCTGTATGAAATAAAGGACTTTACAGTGTGAAGCGCCTCGAGGAGACTTTTGTTGTGAATTGGCGCTATATAAATAAAACTGAATTGAATTGAATTGAATCCTGTAATTAAAAAAACAGAAATTATCTGTAAATTCACAGAAAATATCCAGAAAATTCTACTTTAAATAGTGAAAAAAACTTCTATCTCCCAATTCTTCACATTTGAACCTTTAACGAGGACCTCTCAGTGTTGCATTTTAAAGCAAAAAGTAGCCTTATGCTTCATTTCTCACAGTAAAAGAGTACAAACCTGCTATTGACCAGTTATTAATCATTATTATTATGATCACTGCATTGTTAAGAAGTCATTAAATGAATTTTAGTAGCTACAAATGTAACATTTGTTATTGATGACTATTTGTGTGTGTGCATGTGTGCATGCTGTTGCCACTTTAGCTTAGCTAAACACCACCAGTGGGAAAATACTGTAAGATTTGGGTGAACCCTTTAAAATTGATTCAGAATTCTGTATTGGTTTGTAAAACTGCAATTGGCAGCTGAAATTACTTCAGATGAGCTGAAATGTTTCCAGGCTCTGAGGGCACACCATGCCACTGATAATGCATTGAAGCACTTTAAAAATGCATTGGTCTCAGTAGGAAAGACCTACTAGATCTCCCTGCCACTAAAGTACAGTCTCACCGCCTCTTTTAGCTCTCTGCAGAACCCTGGTAATACCTTACCTTTGAAGAGCAATAAATGTGAGCTGTATCACACAGATCCCATAGTCTGCCTGTTATTTAGTTATTTATGCCTCATGGAGAAATGGCTCTCCATTCCTTCTGAGGAGCACTTATTAGTGTCACATATGGAAGATTTCTCCCCTCAGGTTGTCATGCCAATGTGGAAGTGCAGTATGAGTTTTTAAATATGTTTGACTGGAAGGGAAACAGATCTCTGCAGAGTGTGCAAAGGAACGTGCATGTGTGAATTTGATGATTTGTGTGTATTAAAGTGTATTGGTTGATGCATATTTCTCTACCAAGCATCACTGCTTATTACATTATTATGAGTTATGCTCCTGTGATTTATTTATGCAGATGTGGGAAATTGAATGAGTGAACCTTTGTGTCCAGACCCATGGGTGGCCTCGCATAGTGAATGGACCTTAATGTGCTGGAAGTATAGTGTGCTTCCGCTCACATATGTCATTTTTGTTGAAAATACATATTCTCCACTAGGCTTTCCATGGAATCTCTACAAACTGAGACAGAGAAATCAAGGGTTAGCAGGAAAGGATGCCCAGACATGAGAGCACGCCCGTAATGGAGATAATAGGCTCTGGATCGACGAGTGGAGGCCAGTAAATTAATGGGCCCTCCTTGACAGAAAGTCCATTTGTTAGTTTTGAAGCGTTGTGACAGTTAATTACTGAGGGTTGGCTTCAGTAGACTACTCCACTTAGGCCGCCTCAGAGAAGAAAAAACATTTCCTAGTGAGTTGGGAGAAAGGACAGCTTTAGTTTCTGTGGTTTGGGTGTGATGCTACAGTATGAGTGTTTGCAAGAGTGTGCAGGTTGCATACTTTCAGTTCTGTGTGTTAAATTGATAGGTGTATCCAGGCAACAAAACTCTCCATGTTTCTGAGCCGCTCGTGAGGACGCTTCCTCATGCTTTCAATGACAGCATTTTTAAAATGTAGGAAGTCTATCCATCACAAATCATGAAAGAATATGATGTCAGATCAAAGACTATCACAACCTGTGCCATTTTAGAATGTGTTAAAGAGATATAACTGTTCTTAAACACAATTAATCATCAGCCTTGCTGTAAATAGAAAGTCATCTATTCCTAAATGTGAAGGTCTTAAACCACCCTTGGATACTGGGAACACCAGCAGCAGCATTCAAACTTCTCTCCCGCAGACCCTGAACCATCAACTGCAGTTGCTAGAGATAACTCTGGTCAGACGTTTCTTTGCAAAGATCCTCTATTGTTTTCTTTGGGAAAAAGGATTCACTCTTTGGGGAAAAATACCACCTAAACTATGCCACGGGCACTAAAGATCTTCTTTTGTTTTGCTTGAGGGAAGAGGTTTCATTCTTGAGGAAAACTGGTTAGTCTGGATAAAGGACGAGGGCTTAGTGTTGTTTTTGGGACACAACTGAGCTGAACTAAACAGAAATATTGGATGGTAGCTGGATCCCTGGAAACATGGGGTTTTTGTTGAACGTTGATGATTTTGATTACCTTGATGATAGATTTAATTTCCGATAATTATTTGTTAACCTTCTCTGGAAAGGACATTTTTCTACTACTTTTTATACTAACAAAGACTGTATGTGTGCCTTCTGCCCTGTATTATGCTCGATCTTCTAAACTGTAGTATTGATTCATTGTTTCAAGGTATATGGGTTCAAGGTGGAATGAAACTCTAAATTTAGTTGACCAACAAGATTTGTATTTGGCTCAGCCTAACATTTAGGTTGATCCCTGCAGTAAGCAGAAATCTAGTCTAGTTTCTCCAGCAGATTATCGTGTAGGCTGATTGTTTGATTTCTGTGCTGTAGCAGTGTTTGGTAAGGGTAGACTTAAATGCCACTAGCAGTGATGTCAATGTGCCATAGAAATGACGGAAAATTGAGAACTGCTTAGAATATGGAGTGGTTGCAAAACAACAGCAACCCTTTATAAAGTAAGATATTCTATATACTGCATCCTTAATCTGAACAAGTGTAAGTTTACTGTGAAAAGGGATTGCATTCCTGATGAATAAATGTGGTCCCTGTTGAAAGAGAAATCTTATGAAAGTGCTTCATTCACTCACGCTAACATGGTTCCAGATGTCTTTTTTGGTATGGTGCATATAGATCGGTGCTTTACTAGTTGAAAGAAAGGAGACAATGAGAGTTGTGTGGATAAGTGAGGATACCCAATCCCAGAGGCAGAATGCATTGAGAACAAAATAACTTGACACAGTTATACATGTTGTTGTACTGTAAGTTAACTTGTGTAACTTACAAAGACTAAACCATTATTTATTTTTAATAGTAAGCTGTTAGTTAACTGTGTTTAGCATCCTTTCCTGCAGTTTATGACTCAACTGAAAGATGGGATGAATATATCAGTCTCTGACTGATTTGACATGATATTTGACTGAATAATAAAAGGAAAACTGGCAGCATTCAGCTTAATTCACAGGGTACAGTGAACTTTCCTGCACCATCACCACTGTGGCTGATTAATCCCTCTGGTTGTTTTCATTCAAAAATGTTTATGTGTGTATTATACAAAGCAGTCCGCAATGTGAAGAACTCCTTTCCAAAAAATGAATTGATTTATGTCACTGGATATGCTGAATTACTGATTCTTTGTAAATTATAACTAATACTGTCAATACTTTCAGATGTCCCACTACCCGACCTAGAAAACAACCTTATTTGGGCTTATGGCATACTAAATTCTGGCCATTGTTAAATTATGTATTCATCTCAACTTCCCTTTTCATTAAAATAATCGCAAGTAGCAATTTGTATTCTGATTGAGAAATGTTTCCAAAGAATGCCAATTAGTTTCAGTTTTTTCTTTGTGACTAAAGGCAACCAAAGAAGGTTATCTCTGCCTCAGCTTACAGACCCAGAGTGAGTAAGAGTGTAGGTGTGTGTGTGTGTGTGTGTGTGTGTGTGTAAAAAGACTTAAGTAGTAATGCTGTGACATTTCAGAATTTTTTTTTAAATAGACACTGGATTTTTAGGGGCAGTTTCACAAAGAAATTGTTAGCTTGGTCTGAGATTATCAATTTTGTTGGAGATTGAGAGCAAGAAGGTGGACTTTATTTACAAGCCCACTAAGTTTCTTTTAAAGGTTTACCAATTACTTTTTGATTAAGCCCTAGGAAATGGGAAAAAAAAATCCCTGTTGGTAACTTATGCTAAAAGCACATTTTTAAAAGTTTTTCTTCAAAAGATGAAATTCTAACCAAAGTTTAAACCAAAAAGACCTCATTATTTGATGGAGGCCACACTAACAAGGTTTTTGAGTTTCTGTGGTGGATTTTATTTCTGAAGCTCACATCATTTTTTGTGGAGGTGTCACATTTTTTTTAAATGCTGTTCCTCTAAATGTCAAACTAAAGTGAAAGGCTGAGTTAACTTTTGTCACAGTGATCTTGGGTAACAGATGCTGTTAAAGTGCTGCATTCAGAGAAAGTGAAAATATATATGTACAGTTTAAAAGATTAAATTACACTTTTTATTCAGAGTACATCATCAAGTCAATTAAACTTATGGGATATTGTGGGTTTCATTGCTTCACTAGCCAGCTGATCACAGCGGGTGAGGAGCATATGTATCACCTGTTGTAATGAACCTGTAACTCAGGTAAGAACTTTTGTATTTTCTTTGAAATGCAGCTTTCTTTTTGCTGGAGGTCCGTGACCCTTCTGCTGTCCCACTGTTTGCTCGTTCCTTCCCGAAAAAGCTCTTCAGTTGATTTTGCTTTTGTCGCTAACGCATGAAATGACGTTCCAGAGTCAAGTGCGGTTAGTGAGGTGAGGGCGGAAACAGATGTTTTTCAAAATAAGATCCGGAAGAAGAAAGAAAAATAACATTTTAACCACGACATTTTTTCTTACAGGGGTTGGGGACCCCTGTAATAGAACACCTCATGTTTCAGTCCATCAGACGCCATCAGGTTGCACCTCAGACTGTCCAGAAGCTCAGTGATGTCCTGGTCCAGATCTTGGAGGAGATCCTCCAGGACACCATCCGTCATCAGTAGTTTGTATGGCCCCAGCATGCCTAACAGCATCGGGGCATGCTGGAGCCATACAAACTACTGAGTACCATTTTGAGTTGCTGCAATGAAATGTTGGCAGAACTGACTAATTGTTGGAGTGTCTTTGAATTCAGCCCTCTGTAGGTTTAAAATTTTCATTTCCATCAAACAATGTGTTATCCTTTCATTCCTAACACATTACCCAGTCCATATCAGTATAGATATCTAGCATGATTTTTTTTTCTCCATTGAGCTCTGATGTGTTTTCAAAGTGTTCCTTGAAGTTTCTCTATTAGTAGATATACTAAAAAGAAAATCACATTTGATGATTCTGGTTTCTCCAGTATAAAGATTAGCATAAAAATAGCAAACTAAATCTCATGAAGATTTCAATTGTTGAACAAACAAGATGTTAAGATACCTCTGACTCTGAGAAACTATATTGACATTTTTCAGACAAAAATATTAAAAATGCAGCGGGTAAACGTCTAGAAATAAAATAAATAAATTTAAAAAATCAAAATTTCAAAAATAAACAGCCCTCTGGCTGCAGCTTGTTCTTAACCCCTTCAACCAGGCAAGCGTAGGTTTGTGGATGTGATTACTCATAAAATTAAAGTGCCAGGCATGGTAGTACTCTTTTGTGTGTGTGTGTGTGTGTGTGTGTGTGTGTGTATGTAGAGCTTTCAAGGCCCACACCGATAGGCTTTAGCTATGTAGTCTGACTAGGAGGCAGTGTCAAAAACATGTAGATTAGCAGGTGATCTTATTAGACAGTGATCTTTATTTACATTTTGCACTCTCTGTATTACAGATGTTGGTGCTGAAGATTTGTCCTTTTCATTAGTTGTAACCTACAGCTGCAAATGTGTCATGATGTCTGACAAGATTAAAGACCTCAGTAAAATAAAAATAATGTTGCTATCACCAGTTCATACTGATACATATCTGTGATAATACCAACCACAGACAACAATACAAATGATGTTCTTAAAACAAGCGACTTAAAACAACTTTACACTACTCACCTCATCTGGTCGGAAATTGCTATTAGTATTCCAGTCTTCCACTGCAGGCTAGATATCCTAAAGCAAAATCTAGAGGAGGTGCAGGAGTTTTGCTCCCACTCACACTGTCTGAATTATACTGTACTGAAAGGTAATAAAAATGTATTTTAAAAAAATGTTGCCTGCCTTTTTTTAACATCATTAAGAGAAATGCAAAATTTCATTCTGTTTCACCTCACTTCCTTCTGAAGAGACAAACTGGTTTGAGAGAAGAAAAATAAAAGACAAATCTCATATGAATAGCCCTGAAACCTTTACACACAAGCCACTATAAAGAGCAAATGAAAGTGAAATACTTCAGATTATCTCAACTGTCTGTGTTTCCCTCTGTATATGAATAATAGAAAGATATAGAGATTGAGAGCAGGAAAGAAAGGAATTGAGACAGATCAAAATATTTCTCTAAATACCAGTTTGAGAGGAAGCAAGAGAAAATCTGAAGTGGAGAAGGTAAAGAGGGAAGTGAGAGTGAAAAAGATGCTACAACAACAACAAAAGCACAACAGATGCGGACAAATTAAACTGGAAAACTTTACTTATTATTCAGAAGGAATAATGTCAAGCCTCCTGTGTATTGAAAAAAGATAAAACAGGAGACAATAAGTTTGGGAAAAATATCAGCAGTTCACTTGTGTTAGTTTGGGAAACCAGTGTGTTGCTTTACCTCTACTCACAAAGGTCTGTGTTGATGTGCTGATGATATACAGTACATGCAAAGTATAACATAAAGCAAGCAGAATAAAGCAACGTTGCTTTATTCTTTTTGGATTTGTTTAACTGGAAACCAACATGAAGGACGTTTAGAGGTTTAAATCTACTGAAGGGGTTCTCTAATTCTTTTCCTGAGTCAGCTTTTATATTCAAAAATCTGTTGGTTCAGAAATGACGGTTTGGAGAATAAACACCTGCTTAGAAAAAAACAGTAGTTTTAAATTAAATTAAGTATGTTCAAATCAATTATTTACATTATATTAGAGCCTTGTGGCTCTATTGGGTCATTTTATTGGACTCTTGGTACTATATACCAACTGGATGGTGGATTCATCTCTCAGTTTGCCACTAACAGCTATATAATATTTTTTTCCTCCATTAATGATTGGTTTATTTCAACAAAAATGTGCCAGGCCTGCACCCACTTGCTGGTACAAAGCTGCCGACTTGTACATTTTTGTATTTGACTTAACCTTTCAAGTATAAACAATATCATTTACTCATTCTGAGATATTGTGTTTCTAAAGTGATCCAAAATAATTCACATGTATCTTCTCAGCTAGATTGCTAACACTAACCATCCATCAATACATCCATCCATCGGCACTTATCCAAGTCTGGGTCACAGGGCAGCAGTCAAAGCAGGTACCTCCCCCAGGACTTCTGGTAGGACACTGTGACAGTCCCAAGCCAGACAGAGACATGATCTGGGTCTGCTCCAGGGCCTCCTTGCAGTGGAGCATGGCTGAAACACCTCACCTGGCTCCTTTTGATGTACAGGAGTAGCAGCTCTACTCTGTGTCCCTCCTGAAAGACTGAGCTCCTATCTCTAAGGAAGAGCCCAGACACCAGATTGGCATACCATTACTGTATGTGACATAAAAAAGCAAATATTTAATATTCTTAGAGTAAAAAGAATGCATGAAGGTGTGCTTTTCACCAGTTCTTTCCAGAGTGAGACAAAGTGAAGTGGAACTACATGTAAAGGTCTTCTGTCTCTTATGATACAGAGTCTGGTTTTAACATTCTAAACAGGGAATTTTGTAAATAATATGATATGGTTTTGGCAGGGAACAGGTCTATCTCTACATCTGAATCAATTTTGCTGCTTTTACAAACTCCCAAATTCATAACCAAACTTTTAAACTTGCTGCTGTAGCCTCTGCCTGGGCTATTTCTGCCCTCAGATGAGTTCAAAAACAGGTTTTATAGAACTATGTAAGGTAAAATAATAGGTTACTTTCCAAGGCACTGGAGCACCGGTGTGTGAGTCAAATGTTAGTGGGGAGCACCAAGGCTGTCAGCACCAGGGAATGCTTCCAGCCTAAACTGCAAGAAGGCTGTGGAGCAGTAACTCTCAACTGACTGTGGAGCATTGAGTGTTTTTACAAGGGGCAGCAGTGTGTGCAGCAGTAGCACCATGGAGAGCTCCTCTCCTCAGAGTGCAAACACTTGCCTACTGATCCGTAGGCTGTCTCAGGACATTGACTTTAAAACAGCAGCAGACAGACTTTTCTACAGCATTTTAGACACTGACTTATTATCTAGGCATGAGTGCTGTGTCCACTCTTTTTAACAGAACATTTTTTACTCATTCACAGTTTGCATTGTATTTCTTTTACTATTAAACATCAGCAACTTGCACTGGAGTCTGTGTCACTGAGTGTCTTAATCAAGGTTGTACCTGCTGAAGGAAGATGAATGCTTGCTTTGTGCAGTTTTAATGAAGTCACTCTAGGACATCAAAATCAATAACTTTCAGCTCACAAGCCTGTGTTTATGCAAATGCTACCTGAAAATAAGAATCATCTGAAAATCTCCTATCTTGGAACATAAGTGACAGTAGAAGGTGTTTATTTTGAAGAAAAACTATATAAATACATTTGGATACAGCATGTTGAAAATAAGCATATCACATGATACTGCATGTTTTAAAAATTATTGGAATTGTTAGGGTTCTGAGGTCCAGTGTGACGACCCAATATGCAGGACTCCAAGGCCAGATCTGATAAAGGTGAAACAAAAGCGAGCTTCAGTTTCAGCTGATTTTCAGTTTATTTTTAATGGACTTTCTAAGTCCAAGATATACTAACATCTAACATGGTGAGAGGAGAAGACAAGACTTGACATAAAATGGCTTGGCATAAAGAACACCCAGCTGAAATAGATGACGCAACACTGAGTGAAAGAAAGGCAGTGGTATAAATACACACTGTTGAGATTCCAGGGGGGGGTACTAGTCCAACAGGGCTAGTACTGATCCAGCTCTCCGTTTAAAGGGTTCGGTCTCCTGGTCTGATGAAACCAGCCACAGGGGCCTACAAGCCAGTGTAGTCCTAGTGCCAGTCCCAAGCCTGGGTAAATGGTGAGGGTTGTGTCAGGAAGGGCATCCGGCATAAAAACTTTGCCAAATCAAATATGCAGATTCATAACACGACTTCCATACCAGATCGGTCGCGGCCCGGGTTAACAACGACCGCCTCCGGTGCCATTAGCCAACAGGGTGCCGGTGGAAACTATGCTACTGTTGGCCGAAGACCAAGGAGGGGGAGAGGGGGAAAGCGTGCTAGGAGGCAGAGAGAGAGAAGGTGCGAGTAGGAACTTTAAATGTAGGGACTATGACTGGTAAAGGGAGAAAGCTAGCTGATATGATGGAGAGAAGGAAGGTAGATATATTGTGTGTGCAAGAAACCAGGTGGAGGGGAAGCAAGG
>VUQH01042836.1:23716-46964 GCA_015106775.1 Etroplus canarensis | reverse complement strand
TTTTTTAATAAATTTGCAAAAATTTCTACATTTCTGGTTTTTTCTGTCAAGATGGGGTGCTGAGTGTACATTAATGAGAAATAAAATGAACTTTTTTGATTTTGGCAAATGGCTGCAATGACACAAAGAGTGAAAAATGTAAAGGGGTCTTCACTGTATATCAGTGAATTACAACTGAACTTAAATAAAACTAAGTTTATGGTATTTAGCAATCATCAAAGTAAAACCTAACTTAAAATAATGTTAATGTTGAGCTAGAGAGCATATACAAAAATAAATTCCTCAAGATGATAAATGATAATACATTAAATTGGAAATAATACATTTATATTCATCTTCTTCCGATTAGCCAATTCAGGGTTGTGGGGGCACTGAAGCCTATCCCAGCTGTCATTGGAATCAATACTTACTTGCATTAGCTTTCTGATCTCTATCACAGTGGGATCATAAAATGTATGTGTGCACTTGCATGTCTGTGTATGTTTTAATTTTTGGACTTGAAGTAGTGTTGAAAGGAAGGACTTTGTGGAGAGCACAGTCATTCCCCACAGTGCAAATGTATCTCCATGTCACAAATAGTCATATCATAGAAGCTCAGTTTTACCTTCATCTTGTCACTTTGTAGTAACAGCAAAACATTTAAAGTCTTTATCCTGCATGATCAAATGGCCAACTGCATGACCAATAACACTTTTTTTCCCTAAAAGTCAGGTTTCTATAATTGCCTTTCCTAATCACAAACAACAGATTGAACTTGTACATGATGCTCATGAAATCAGGGCACAGAAAGCCAACAGTAAACCAGGTTATTTAAATTTGTTTGGGTCTTATATGTTTGATTTGTTAGACTCAGGTTTTGCAGGTTCGGCCTGAACACATGTTTAACAGTCAGTGTTAGTGCTTTCATTTGACCTTTGACAATGAGCATATAGTTGTAGGCTCTTTATAATGGTGGTTGTATGCAGTGAAGTTTCTGATAAGTTTATATCCTTAAGCTGAATTCAGTAGTTTTTTTTCTGTAACAGAGCAGTATCACTGATAAGCACACTTGGCATCTTTGCACACGCACGCAGATGTTCACATTGGGAGCATGTAAGTGGTCCCTGGTTCTGTTGAATCTTCTAATCAGAAAGACACAGTCTTGTCAGGGTTTTAGATTGATAGTCTCATGGATGGTGTCATAGGGTGGGGTCCTCGTTCCTGTCTGAGGAGAGGGAGGTGACTAAATTGAACTTAAGGAAACAAAAAGTGCCTTTACACTTAGTTTAAGGGGAAACAGCTGCAGAACTGGAAAATATACATCACTTTCCACCCTTGTGAAGCAATTTATATTTTCATTCAGACTCTACAGAAGAACCACTTAACGTAATAGTTCTGTAAAATGTTTGCTCTCAACTTAATGTTTAAATTTCTCATTTCCAGTATTACTAAAGGGTGTGGTCAGCTATACCTTTATACATTTACATATTTAGTTTCCCATTATCATCACTTGTTATTCTGTGTGTCTACAGCTTTTTATTAGCACTATAACCAAAAAAATAGTTTAATTCATTAATCATTTGACTAGTCTTCTTCTTCTTCTTCTTTTGGCTGCTCCCGTCAGGGGTCGCCACAGCGGATTATTTGCCTCCATCTCACCCTGTCTCTTGCATCCTCTTCCCTCACACCAACCCTCTGCATGTCCTCCTTTACTACATCCATGAATCTTCTCTGTGGTCTTCCTCTTCTCCTCGTACCTGGCAGCTCCATCCTCAAAGGTCAAAATAGTCAACCCTTTTTCCACATCTTTAAATGTCTTTTTTGTGCCTTTGTGTCAGTGACATCTATCTATCTATCTATCTATCTTTTTTCTGTTCAATTCAGAGTCATCTATATAGTGCCAATTCACAACAAAAATTGTCTTAAAGGAACTTTATACTGTAATGCAAAAACCATACAATATTAGAGAGAAAATTCAAACAATCAGACCATCCCCTATGAGCAAGCACTTAGCAACAGTGGGGAGGACGAACTCCTGTTTGAGAGGAAGAGACCTCCAGCAGAACCAGGTTCAGGGAGGGGTAGCCATCTGCCTTGACTGGGTGAGGGGTGAGGGGAAAGAGAAGAGAAAAAGGAGAGCACAGGACAACACAGACCATGGGAGAGAGAAAATAAAATTTAATGACGAGCAGCAGTGGCATATAAAGGCATGGGGTGAAAAGAGCTGAGTGGAGAAGAAATACTCAGTGCCTGAGCAGCCTGGGACTATCAGCCTTGTCTGACTGCCTGTCCATCCTGCCTTGTGAAAATTTCTTCTGATGTGGCACAACATTCACTTGGATCCAAAGAAATGAAAAGATTTTGAATTTTAACCCTATTACTGCCAGCTATACGACCAGCTAGACGACCGGCAGTGAATGAAAACACCAGAAGTGATCAATATATAGACGACCGGCAGTACAAGAAACTTATCTGGGACATCAATATATTGAGGTCCTGTGGTACTGGGGTTAAAGACCAAGGTCACTCTTATCATTTTTGGTCATAACTAAGGAGTTTATACAAAGAAGTGTAACTGCAGGGCTACAGAGCTACAGAGCAGTTTACGCTCATATAGTTTTTACTATGACTCCAAATGTACTGATTACATTTAAATGCTTTATGTTCCAAAAGGGTAAATATAAGAAATATAGGGTACCTAATGTAGCTGTAGTGGGAGAGGCATAAAGAAGCACAAAATGCCTTAATCTGTTGTCTGCATTGATTTCAGACTCATGATTGTTGAGGAGATATTGAGTCTGTCTCAATGCTGTACCGTTTTAGGATGCAAGTTATTGACAGGCTACTAATGAATGACACAATAGATGTTTTTGCATTACTGCACGAGAGGTTCACCCAGACTTGAGGAAAAGATTTAGTCCACACATTTATTCTCTAAATGCTGAGACATTTTGTGCTTAAATGTTCAAAAAAGATCCCCTCTATATCTTCTGTGATGATGCCTTTGATCTGTATTGTACAGCTCACTCAAAATGAGCTGCATCTAATAGGAAAAACATGGAGCACTCTTAAACATTCCTGCCTGTGTGACAAGTGATGCATCATTTCCTCTAAACTCTGAAATACATGTGTGTGCCACAGGTGTTTGTAACTTTACCAAGACTCAAGTTCATCACGTTCTCATAGTTGCAAAAAGTAAAACATTGCAAAACCCCAATTCCAAAGGGGTTTGAACACTGTGAAAAATATAAATAAAAACACAATGCAATGATCTGTAAATCTCATACACTAATATTTTATTCACAAAACAATATAAAAAATATCACATTTTGAAAATGAGACATTTGACTGTTTCATGAAAAATACTAGCTCATCTTGAATTTGATGGCAGCAACATGTCTAAAAAAATTGGGAGAGGGTCACATTAGGATTCCAGTTGCTCAACAGTCCTGGATATGCATACCTTTCAGCACTGAAGGCCCCTTTCCACATGTGCAAGTTGCCAGTAACGTAAGCACTAATGCACCCCCATACCATCAGAGATGCAGACTTTTGAACTAAATGTTAATAACAAGCCGGATGGTCCTTTCCTCTCTAGTCCAGAGTTCACAGTGCGCATAATTTCCATTCGTCGGACCACAGAACAGTTTTCCACTGTTCCATAGTTTTCTCAGTCCATTTTTCTGGCTTCTTCTTTGCATGATAGAGCTTTAATCTCAATTTGTGTTCACAGACAAGATTTATGGAACTGTTCCTGATCACATGCAGTGATTTCCATGACAGAATCATGCCTGTTTGCAATGCAGTGCTGCTTGAGGGCCCAAAGATCACGCTCATCCAACACTGGTTTTTGGCCTTGTCCCTTAAACACAGAGTTGTTTTCAGATTCTCTGAATCTTTTGATTATATTATGTACGGTAGAGGATGGAATATTCAAAGTCTTTACAATTTTGCATTGCAGAACATTATTATGAAATTGCCCCACAATTTCTAGATGCATTTTCTCTAACTGATGAACCTCTGTCCATCTTTACTTTTGAGATACTATCTCTTTAAGGTGTTTTAAGGTGCAACCTGTTCCTCCAGCTGTTCCTTTTTAGTAACATGTACTTTTGTAGCCTTTTGTTGCCCTTGTCCCAACTTTTTTGAGATATGTTCCTGCCATTAAATTCAAGATGACCTAGTATTTTCCATTAAATAGTAATTACCTGATATTTTTTCAATGTTCTTTTGTGAATAAAACATTGGTTTATGAGATTTACAAATCATTACATGGTGTTTATTTTCCACAGCGTCCCAATCTTTTCGGAATTGTGGTTGTAGAAGGATCATTTACTTATGTTCTTGACTGACTGAGGGAGAAAGGAAAATGACAAACAACAAATGTCCCTCACAAGATTTAAACTGGAGTCTTCACATGTGAACAGTATGGATGTTTGACCTATAGCACACATGGAAGCCTGTTCTCACTTCCACTTTCTTCCACAGATAGTGTCCAACGTGCTGATCTTTTCCTGCACCAACATCGTGGGAGTGTGCACCCATTACCCTGCTGAGGGCTCCCAGAGGCAGGCCTTCCAGGAGACCAGGGAATGCATCCAGGCTCGCCTCCACTCCCAGAGGGAAAATCAGCAGCAGGTGAGAGAGAGCACAAATCCCTGGTGACTAAAGATAGGGATGTAGGACTTCATCGTGCGAAGCACCAAAAGTGATAAAATCAAAATGAACTTTCCCCTTGCAAACCTAACAGAAAACCCACATACTGAAAGTTAACCTCATCCCCAGTAAGCTTAAACATGTCTTAAAACAACTGTACAGTGCTGTGTTATTTTACAGTAGGTGTAATGTCTTTAACAAATCAGATTTGTAAAGTGTATATATAAAATGGTCTGGGTGACAAATTTGTATTGCTGTTTCAACAAAGCAGCAATAGACAGGATTTCCATCCAGAAATAGTGTGGGAACGGTCATCATAATTGAATATTCAAAATCAAGTGGTTTCAAGTATCTTAAGAACATGTATTTTCTCTTGTTTACCTCTTCCTTGTAGTATCCAATGCAATTTTTCATTATGTACCACTGGCAGTAATGCAGGTGTGTGGCGTAAAGAGGTCATGGCCACTGTACAAACAGGAGAAACATACAAAGACAAATACTAATACAGTACTGAAAGTTGAGAAACAATAAATTAAGTCCAGTGCAAACTCTGCCATGTAAAACTTGCACCCTACTGATTTGCCCTAACTACATACTGTCATGATTTCAGTGGGGTGAGTGATCTTTGAAGAATAGTGGAATAGTTCCCAGGAAGTACTAATTAGCATTTTTTTTCTTGAAATGATCACCTGTGAAACAATGTGCTGCAAATGAGCAATGTTTACAGAGATACAGTGTATTTATGTAAGAAAATGTGCAGCCACTCTGAACCAATGAATGAAGTGAAATTTACTTTCAACTGCTCCCTTGTGTTCTCCCCAGGGGGTCTCCACAGCGAATTAATCCGCACTGGTAATTTGGCAGAGGTTTTACACCGGATAGCCTTCCTGATGCAACCCTCCATGTGGGGGTACTCATTTGCATAAGGAAAATGTAAACAGATATTAACTAACTAATTCAATTTCCTAACATATTATTAAAACACTAAAATTACACAATGAAGAAACATTCAATTCATGATTTTCTTTCCTTTTTTTGTTTGTCACATATGCATATTATGTGATGTATCATAAAGATTGTATTGCAACACACTGAGTATGGCAGAATCCATGTATCACAGTAGCATAGCTGTTATGAGCAATGTATCTTAAAATTCCTACCCCTGATACAGAAAATGTCCCTTCAAGAGTTGATAAGTGAAAAGAGGAACAGAGAGAGTGTGCCACATCTGAGTGCACTGTCTTAAAATAAACCAGGTGTTTCTTCCTCACACACGGTACATGAACAAAAATATTGGGCAACCTACTTATTACACCTACAGGAGATTTAATGACATCCCATTCTAAATCCAGTGGCATTAATATAGTTGGTCCCCTCTTTGCAGCCATAACAGATTCTACTATTCTGGGATGGCTTTCTACAAGATTTTGGAGTGTGTCTGTGGGAATTTTTGACCATTCATCTAGAAGAACATTTTTGAAGTCAGACACTAATGTTGGATGAGAGGGCCTGGCTTGCAGGCTCTGTTCTAGCTCATCTCAAAGGTGTTTGGTGGGGTTGAGGTCAGGGCTCTGTGTGGGCCAGTCATGTTCTTCTACACCAAACTCATCCAACCGTGCCTTTATGAACCTTATTTTGAGCGCTGGGCCACAGTCATGCTGGAACAGAAAAAGGCCTTCCCCAAACTGTTCCCACAAAGTTGAAAGCTTAGAACTGTCTGAAATTTTTGGGTAAGCTGAAGCATTAAGATTTCATTTCAGTGGAACTAAGTAAATCAGCCCCACGGCATTATCCCTGCTCCACTAAACATCCCCATTGACACATTGCAGTCTGACAGGTAATTTTCTCTTGGGAATCCCCAAACCCAGACTCATCCATCAGACTGCCAAATAGAGAGGAACACATTTCCGCTGCTTCAGGGTCCAGTGGCGGTGTACTTTACACCACTCTATCTAATTAGTGATATTGTGCTTGGTGATGTAAGGCTTCAAATCAGCTCCTCAGGCATGGAAACCCATGCCATGAAGCTCCCGGTACACATCTTTGTGCTGATATTAATGCCAGAGGAGGTTTGGAATACTGCTGTGACTTTTACACACTATTCACCTCAGCACTCGGCGACCCCACTCTGAAACTTTCTGTAGTCTGTCACTTTGTGGCTGAGTTGCTCTGGTTCCTAAATATGTTCATGTTGCCATAATACCACATGCAGCTGATAGCAGAATATAGAGGAGCGAGGAAATTTCACAAACTGACTTGTTGTAACAGTGGCACCCTATTACAGTACCACACTTGAATTCAGTGAGCTCTTCAGAATAGCCTATTTTTTTTGGCCAGCTGCTTGATTTATACACCTGTGGCAATTGTACAGAATGAAACTCCTGAATTCAATAATTAAGAGGTGTGGCCCAATACTTTTGTCCGTATAGCGTATTTACATCAATAGAATCTACCAGGTTATTAAAATATGATTTTGCTTCCCACAACTGAGACCAGACTAATTAACTTCAGTTTTTATTTTGTTATTTACTAAATGCACTATGTACCAATGACAGATGAGGAAACATTTTCCCTTCAGTTTAGTATGTGTCCTCTTTGCAGATGGTCTTTGGATAGAGTTGCAGAGAGGAAATTCTGATGCTGAGAAATGTGTTTGCTTTTGTAAAAGTTTAAAAGGTCTTTAAGTGACATTTTTAATGTTTCTAAACATATAAATTCATGTCTTCTTAAAAGTTTAATGACACTTAGTCTTTATACAGTATATGCCTTTAGTTTATGATTTTGTCTTAGAATTTGTATAGTTTATGTAAACCCATGTATAACACATTTGGCATTCCTATTGAGAAGCTGCTAATTTGATTGGTACTAAATTCAGAATTCAAAATGTGTTGATATTAAATGATTTTGACACTTGTACTGGCTGATCACAGTAAACATAAAGGTTCAGTGGAAGTCCTTTTTTCACCACCAGATGTGTTAGTCACTCTGCCTCCACTCAGACGGCTGCAATCTTGCAATCTGATGCAATCTCTTAACACACGTACTTTCCCTTTGAACTTACTGCCCCTCTCTCTCCTGCAGGAACGTCTGCTGCTCTCAGTGCTTCCTCGCCATGTTGCCATGGAGATGAAAGCTGACATAAACGCCAAGCAGGAAGACATGATGTTTCACAAGATCTACATCCAGAAGCATGATAACGTCAGGTAACGTCAGGGACTGCTCTCCCACAAGGAGGAGCTACATATTTACATAAGCCCCTTCTGCATTAGGGGAAACAGGTTGAAGCTGTTATAAATAACTCTTTTTCTTAACACCTCTACACAAACATTGCCTGTTTTCTTCATGGGGCACAATTAATATTCTGTAAATTAACACCGATTGTACACGTTCCTTTATGTTCAATTTTACTGTTTAAGGCAGCATTTGGTGAGTGTTTAACATAAGAGGAGCAAAATTTGACTTTTAAAAGCTTTTAAATACCGCTATTAACTTGTTGATTTATTACTAGAAAAGTTGAACCTGACATGTTAATGCACAACATATAGAAACTCTTTATGATCATTATGTACAAACTTTCTGCTGTGTTGATTATGCTGGGAATTTCACGAACAACCAAAACTAGCAATCTGTATTACACTGCATTGCATATCTGAAATTGTCAAAAGGCATTTCAGTGGTTAATAGACTTATTTGAAGTATCCAACAAAGCTGCGATTAAAATGAACAGAATTGAGTGTGTTATTATAGTTTAGCAGCCTCTGAGTAAAACCACCAATCTGCACATGCTCAGTACCTTTAAAATCTATCCTTCCAAACGTGTACGAAGGATTTAGAGGTGCTTTGAGCAGGTAACATTTATAATTAACATAATTTATGCTGTAAAAGACATGTATAGAGCCTGTGGCAGAATTGTTGAATAAATAACCATTTAATCCAGGTTAATCCTGAATGGCGCTGCCCACTCACAGAGAGTGGCAGAAGAGGTGGGGGAAGTGCAGACATCTCCATGACAACAAGCTGTATGCTATTTTTACAGAATATTTTCACCTGCCTCAACATACAGGATCTATGTAGAGCATGAGTATCAGACTCAAAACAATTGCAAAGAAAAAAGTTTACATTCAATGATCCATAAATTAATACAGCAGATGATGAATGGGCTTTATGTCTGACACTGTTGTTAGATAACTTAAAATGTAATGTCAGGGCAAAAAATCTTAATGTTTCAACAATTTAAACAATGCATTCATAACTTTAAGCAATGTCTCCTATATAGACAAAAGTATTGTGGTTACAAGTCAGTTTACAAGTCAGTTTGTGAAATTCCCTCGGTCCTAGACATTTCATTATCAACTATAATGGTGGTATTATTGCAAAGAGAAAGTGTTCAGGACCAAGAACAACTCAGTCACAAAGTTACAGAGTGGGGTCGCCGAGTGCTGAGGTGTATAGTGCGTAAAAGTTTCCAAAGCCCTGCTATCTCAGTAACTGCAGAGGTTCAAACTTTCTCTGGTGTTAACATCAGCACAAAAACGGTGTGCTGGGAGCTTCATGGCATGAGTTTCCGTGGCCAAGAAGCTGCATGCAAGCCTTACATCACCAAGCACAATGTCATGCATTGGATGGAGTAGTGTATAGCAGACCGGCAGTCGATTATGGAGCAGCCAATATCAGGAGAACATTACCTGCCTGACTGCACTGTGCAAACTGGAAAGTTTGGTGGAGGAGGGAAAATGCTGTGAGGCTGTTTTTCTGGGCTTGGCCTTGGCCACTTAGTTCCAGTCAATGGAAATCTTAATGCTTCAGCTTACCACGACAATTTGTTCTATGCTTCCAACTTTATGGGAAAAGTTTGGGGAAGGCCTTTTTCTGTTCCAGCATGGCTGTGCCCCAGTGCACAAAGTAAGGTCCATAAAGGCATGGTTGGATGACATCTTTTTTGTGTTTTTTTGTTAATTGGCCTGCACAGAGCCCTGACCTCAGGCCCATCATACACCTTTGGGATGAATTGGAATGGAGACTGTGAGCTAGGCCCTCTCATCCAACATCAATGTCTTACCTCACAAAGTATGAATGGGCAAAAACTTCCCACAGAAAGCCTTCGCAGAAAAGTGAAAGCTGTCCTGGCTGCAAAGGGGGACCAACTCCATATTAAGGTCTATTGATTTAGAATGGGAAGTCGTAAAAGCTTCTCTATTTATAATGTGATGTGTAGGTGGCCCAGTACTTTTGTCCATATAGTGCAATACATTCAGCAGGGAATATGTTGGTTTGTAAGCCCGAGTAGAAGTTCCTTTATTTCAGCGTCCCAATACAGGCTTTGATCAATTACCTGTGTTTTTGTTCATTATTGTAAAGAATGTTCAACATGTTAATACTAGTTCATTTAGGCATGTACCATCGTTATCTTTAAATAATTTTTAAAAAAAAAACAGTTTTAAAACCAAAACCATTCATGAATGCCAGACTGAAAAGCTGTCTGAAGGCCTTTAAACACCAAAACTATTACACATTCTTGTAATTGCAAAGTGCTGATTAACTGTTAATGTTCGCATTCACTAATTCAGCGACTGTGATCATTTGTCCCACAAATGATTGAGTTCTTAACGTAAATCTTAACCGCATTTATAACTGATTAAGCTTACCTGCTTTACTTGTCTTAGAATGTTTACAGTATGTAACACCCTCTGTACTTACACTGATGGGTACTTACACTGATCATAAACACAATCAGTTTTATATGATATGAATGGTGCCCTGGATTTTTCTCCATATCCTTTGGCTTCTTTCAGGTCAAAGCTTTGAACAATGTTGGTCTGTTAACAGACACGGACTGCAGTTTGTTCGCTTTCAGAAATGCAACTTAAGTCACTGGCTCACCTTACTTCTGTAGTGAGTCTCAACGTCAGTGTTTTACAGTACGTGCTCTAGTGACTGTGAACACTGATCACTCAAGTCCTCATAAAGGAAATCATCATACACTTTGTGGGACAATTCAGTTGGAAACAAAAGTTAGGTTTGGCACCACCTTGTGGAGTATGGAAGCACTGTGCTCAGGTGTATTTACTAAGCTGCAATGATTTGTCTAAATGTGGCTCATAATACTCATATTGTGTGACTCCTATTGGGACCAAAAAGCCTGACCCTGACTTGAATCGTCACAGTTTAGTATGAGGACCTGGTCTAATGGTTGAGATTAGTGTAAAGTGAATTAAGTCGCAGTTATGGTTATCAGAAGTCTCCATGAAATCAGTTTGCATCTGTTCTTTGAGGTAATTAAGCCTGTATGTGTGTTTGTGTGGCAATAGCAGCAGAGTATCAAACTGAGTTTTATTCCCTGTAGCTGTTACAGTCAGGTGGCAGCCCCAACTTTGATAAATAATAGGTGTTATTGAAGTGCTTTATCACTTTGATGTGTCCCTGTGAGACCTCATGGGTTGGAGCATCAGGTCATGTACTTGTGCTCCTGTGCACAAAGGTCTTTTCATCACCCTTAGCGCAGTCGTTATTGTGAATCATCCTTTTATTTTGCCTAAGTGTAAGTGTTCAGCCCGTAAGGGTGTGGATTGTTTTTTGGAGCAAGGGTAAAAAAAAAAAAATGAAAATGTCCATGTGACTGAAGTTATGGTGACTTATATCGGTGTACCTGAAGCCACATTATTACTTTTAATTGCGTGTACCCTATAATTACCATTTAACTGGCAAACATCAAAAAGGTCATGATAATTTACAATGGATATTTTCATTACAGTGATTGAGCTTTAACTGAATTCTACACCCTCCAACTCATGCTTACCTGCGAGGAAGTTAGCCTTTATGACATTAGAAAACTATAAAACTGGTTGCCACAAGCAGGATCAAATGAAGATGGAGATTTAGTGTCCTGATGTTGGTTATTATGTGACCCACTGGAGAGCATGCTGCACATTAGCAACCACTAAGCTTGTTCTCTCTGTGGTTGTGAGTGTAAAGTTACCATCGAGCTAACCAAGTTTGACCTGGCTTGTTGGGGAGCGGACAGTGGCTTCTGGTAATTGGGGCTCTGCTGAGTGGCTGAGTAACAACAGGAAGAGAAGTGACAGCTCCCACTGCTGCCACTAAAGAGCAAGAGGGAAAACAGTTGGAGGCAGTGAGGTGGAGAGGAAATTGCTTCAGGTTCGGGGCTGGTTGCTGGTCTAGAATATCATTAGAGTCCACAATGTTTCTACCTATCTGTCTGTCCTCAGTTGTTAATTCAGGAGGCCTGAGCACTCAAAAAACAAAGGGGAATAGATTGGTTAATGGACCGTGAAAGGCATATAATTACAGCCTTACATCCAACACAAAGGTACAAATAGTTTCTGATACTTTAGGTTACACATTCGTACCATTTCAGACTGAACTACTGCTGCCTAACCAAAGGTAACTTATTGAATGATTCACATGGGTACTGCGTGTGGGGAAAAACATGCCGGCAGGTTCAACTCATTTCAGCCAATGATGCCTCCAGCTTGGCCTCACTAAGCACAATTAGCACGTAGAAGTCAGTGAAGAGTCCAGTCCTTGTGGTGGGTTGTCGGGCCGCCACGCTGCACTGCAGGGCTGCTTTTAAGATTTATGGGGAAATTGATGAAGAGGTTTAAGTACTGTGTTATTTGAGGGCAAGTCAGGTCAGCAGTCTGCATCAGCAAATTTCAAAGCCCTAAATCCAAATGCAAGTACAGGACAGTTCGTTTTTATTTGTCACAAAATATTCACCAATTAAATTGATTTTTTGGCAGTCATGTTAAGAGTTTAAATAAAAAAAGGAGCCCAGTCACATGGGGAAAGGAAGAACACATTTATCAAACTTTAAACTCTATTCATTAGATATCAATGATTCAAACCTGTTTAGGTAGTGACAGGTGAAACTTTTTTAGCCCTGTAATGCTGAGAATTTGTTGTTCTCTTTGCAAGTGAATTAAATGCTGTCATCACACTGGCATCTACAGAGATCTCTGAGCCCTTCAGGAAAAAGGTGGATGCCCATGAGGCTGGCAAGAGATTTAAAAAGAAGAAATTCATTATGTTCTGGGGAAAATTACCTACAAGTAATACAGACTTTGAGAAATCTGACAAATTGTCCAGAATTAAATCCAAGCAAATTTGCTCCAAAGCAAAGTGTTTGATGCAAAACCAAGTCTGTCACAGAATCTTTTTCCCCACAAATCACAGCAGGAATTCTACATATCTTTATTTGCCAGTATCTGGAGTATCTACAAAACAAATAAACAAAATATATTTTATTTATCTTCATATTTTTTGGGACAAAAGAGCAATGTCATTGAGTTCATGTTAACATGCTGCCACTGAGCAGCTCAGTTGAGCTGAGCTTTCAGTGGGCCTTTATTGGCTGATCTCCAAAAAAAAGCTTAATTGTTGTGGCTTCAGTTTTGAAGTGTTCTCTAGCACACTACTGGGCATAGCTTCAGTCACAGTAGCCTGTATGTTGCCTGAATCTTGTTCTTTTTTCACCATGTTGTTGATGAGAGAAGATAAGTCTTGAGCCGCTGCCACTTTACTTCCTCTGAAGTAAAGCAGTATCCTCTGGCTTTTAGCAAAGACGCCAAAATGTGTACTGATAAAAGGATTTGCAAAGGAGCTCCAAGGTTATTATAATAATAACAATAAGTGTAGTTTGTGTAGTTCTAAAAGAAGCAAAATCAGCATTGCAAAGTGCTTAACACCAACACATAACACATGCAATTATAATACAAATTTACAAATACAAGTTTTGATGTTTTAAATGTATGAGAGATATTTTCAGATAGCTCAGTGTAGCGTTATCAGCTGTTACGTGGGCAAGTACAGTTTAAATGCAAGTGTAGTCTGAGACTGCATACCTCCACCAAAGCTGAACAATCTTTGAATTTCTATGTTTTTTTTTTGGTTTTTTTTTCAAAGTGAAAATAGTTCTACACTCACAGCCACTTTATTGGATACTAGTACTGGCTCAGACCCCCTTTTGCCTTTAGAGCTGCCTTAATTCTTTGTGGCAGATATTCAACATGGTACTGGAAATATTTTTCAGAGATATGATAGCATTACACAGATTCAACTATTAATGTTGACCTCTGCCCTTGCTGTGCAGACATGCTGCGCAGGAAAATCCCAGTAAGTCGACAGAAATACTCAGACTATCCTGTCTGACACAATGACCATTCCATGTTCAAAGTCACTTACATCACCTTTCTTCCCCATTCTGGTGCTCAGTTTGGACTTCAGCAGTTCATCTTGACTGTGTCTGCTTGGCTAAATGCTTTAAGTTGCTGTCATATGATTGGCTGATTAGATAAAGACTGATTAGATAAAGACTGTTCAACTGCTCCTGTGTTAAGGAGCAGTTGAACCAGTCTACCTAATATAGTGGCCGGTGATTGTATGTCTATATTTCAGATATATTTGAATATCTGACAATGAAAACATGCCCTAACTACTTGGAATCACAATAATATAGTTATCATTTTAAGATTTATTCAAAGAAAAAAAGTCAACTTTTGAAATGCTTATGTTTGAAAGCAAAGGCTTTAAAAGTTTGTGGGACTAAACAGCTGAGGTATGTGAAGCGATGATTCAAGTCACGAGCTAAACCTAAAATTAACGTTTTAAGGTACTTCATTATTTTATTGTTTGTATTGCTAGATATTTGAGTGAGATGGAAGCCAATATTTAACTGTAAAAGTGTATCCCTCGACTGCTTCGCTCGTGCTATCCACCATGTTTCAGAAAAAAAACATCAGACGGCCACCGGTGTGCAATGAATCCTGGGTTAGGGTGAGTCACAATGGATCCGCCTGCTGCCTCCTTCGAATCCTTCTTGGAAAAGGACGACACATTTGTGGGCTGCATTTGAAAGAGCCTTGGAAATGGGACAGCCTTTGTTGCCGGGCTGTGACGTAATCAGACTGCACCAATCGAGCCCCTGAATTAGGAGACAGCTTCAAAAAAGGTCCACTTCCAGTAAAATTTTCATGCAAATCTATCTGTGAACTTTTGCGTAATCCTGCTAACACAAACCAACAAATTGGACCAAAAACATAAATTCCTTGGCAGAGGCAATAAATACACGGAAAGAACATTGACTAATTGGTGGAACTGATGTTACTTTTGCTCTACATGTTCTAATTGACTTCAGGAGAAAAATTAAAACTGAACACCAAACACACATGGTTTTGGTTACATAAGGCTGTTCTAATGATGCTGCAGGGTCCTGGCCTGACCTGATAAAGTTTCTAGGGGTGGCGCAGCACAGTGGTGTGGGGGTTAAATGTCTTGTATTCGAATCCAACGGCTGGCTCGGGCCTCCCCTTGTGGAACGCTCATGTGTTATCTGGCTTCCTCCCACAGTGCAAAGATGTGCATGTTCAGTTAATTGGTGATTCTAAACTGGCTCTGGGAGTGAATTTAAATGTGAGTGATTCCATCCATCCATCCTAAAGAAACAGCATCCACTTTACAGAGTACAACCACAACTGAGGAGTTTTTAACAAACCCTGCATGTGGCTCTAAATGTCTCTTTCTTAAGTCTCAGAGCTTACGTTCACATTTTGAGGTAATGACTACTAAGACTTGAACAAGCTACCTGATGTACATATTTAGCACATGCAGGTTTTTATGAGTCTGTAATCTTTAATTGTTTTAGCAGTGAAATCTCTCTGATCTTTTGCCCTTAGTTGCTCTTGAATTGATCCCCAAAGGTGTCTTTTGTAACCTAAAAAATAAACTGATCTGAAACCAAAGCTGCTGATTCTTATTTTTACAGTATATGCTGTTATAATTTTGTATCACTTGGTAAAGTAATTGCCTTTAATCCTGTAAAGGAGGTTACTACATCAAATCGAGAGCAAGTCGGTCCTTATAATTCAGCTTTATTGACTTGTTTTAAGATGCAGTATAATAAAATAGCCAACATTTACCTGTTTGAGACTGTTGCGCTCTCAAGTCCAGGATTTCCTCTTCAATCTCTGTCACAAAGGTAAAGAGCCCTGAGAGTTAATGCTGCAGGACAAGGAGTCAGCTATCACCACATTAATTATTAAACGGTACTTAAGACACAGGTTTCTTTCTAATACTCACTTGTCATTACTTTGGTAGCTTACCAACCACTCTTGCATCTGACCTTATATCATGAAGTGGCATTGCTCCTGAGGGTCAGTTGGGAGTGTGAGGAAGGACTGATAAGATCTGTACATTATAAATAGATTTAGTACTCATGAAGCTAGTAGATTTTTTCATGCCCAATGTAAATAATTAATAAATGCCATCAGGGAGTTTTCTTAAATCCGATCAATCTTTTTAAATTATATATTCTGTATTTCCACTCTCTCTGGCTGCCTTGCCTCTGAAACCCATAAAACCCCACATTTTTATAGATAGTACATGTATACTACTGCTCAAAAGTTTGGGATCACTTGAAGATTTCATTGTTTTCCCAGGGAAAAACATTTTCATGCAATTTACAAACAATTGTATTCACTTTACAAAGAATTTTATCAATTTCACAAACAATTAAAGTGAACCTGATTATTTTTAAAGAATTATCTGAATTTTTACATAGAGGCCTATTATCAGCAACTGTCAGTCCTCTGCATCAATCTTCTAGTATGGCTGCTAATCCAAGTTAATTATCTTATAAGGCTAATTGATCATTAGAAAACTTTTTGCAGTTGTGTTGCATAGCTGAAAACCATTGTACTAATAAGAGAGCAAAAAAGGGAGCATGGCATTCTTTAGGTTAGGCTAGTATTGGAAACATCAGCAGTTATTTGTTTGTTTACAGGCTCAAAATGGCCAGAAACAAACAACTTTCTTTAGAGACCCGTCAATCTATTGTTGTGCTTAGAAATGAAGACTATTCAGTGTGAGAAACTGCAAGGAAATTTACAGTCTCTTACCATGTTGTTAACTACTCAGAGTGCACAAACTGGCTCTAACAAGGACAGAAAACTGAGTGGAAGGCCGCCATGCACAACTGTGCAAGAAGACAAATATCTATATAAGATATATACAAGATAAAGACGCTTCACAACAGAAGGCAATATATACACTTAACGTGCGTTTTATATACACTAAAGAACAGATATGGTGTTCAGATTTACAAAATTAAAAAATTGGCATAAATTGAGTGGCACAGTCACTAAGGTACTTGCAGAGGAATCCCTGACTAATGTATGCTTCTCGCTGATCTGGTCATTTAAGCTGGAATTTCTTCAGTGAAACGAAAACATCTTCCTGCGGTGTGCAAATTACTTTATATCAATCGATTGTTCCATCTTTTTTTTTTTGTACTCAAACTTCCCATCAAGAGCGCCAATATGATCTGTCTTGATCAACTTGGTTCTGCCACCAGATAGCATTGGAGCACCAATTCGCACCAGTAAGTGGAATTGTGAGTCATTGTATGCGTCAATTGTGTTTATCAAATTAATCATGCAAATTAATTAATCTGGATTAAGACAATTTTTTCGCTTGTTACTATGTTGCAACATTTTGTAGACACAAATGTAGTTTCCATACTTGATGCAGTCCTACAGTTTTATTTGCTTACAATGAGCCTGTGTAGTGAGTGGCATTAGAAGTCCACTATGCTGTTTTATATTTCAAATAACGAGAAAATTCAGTGTCATAGTTCACTCCATGGCCCTCCATTAAAATGACTTATGCTTGGAAGCTTTTTAATGGGCTTTCTACAAGTTCCTTTCCACCAAACATACTTGCCATTTAGCTTTCTTTTATGATTATTATTAAAGTATATGATAATTACACCAAAAAAAGCATAGCATTGGTTCAGACAGGTCACAGAGTCAGACACAACCTGTAGTCCCAGTAGAACTGATTTCATTTCTAGCCCACGTCATCTGCTTGCACAGCTGATGTATGCTGCATCCAAATAGTAAATCTTAAATAGGGCGCTGAGTTTAAGCTGGTTTAGCTCGGATCCAGTCACTTTACGTCTGCAAGCTGCTTTGCAACAAACCCCCACCACAGCTCATACTGTCTCAGACTGAATCAATGTCACGCCTGCTGCCCTGTTGTATACAGGTGGCCATGCTGCTAGTTTCCCCACCTCAGGCTTTCCACATATGCATGAAAAAAGAAGAGGAGGTCCACTAAATTTAAATTACTACAGATGGAAATAATCTTTTCTTGACTGTTGTGATCTGACTTAAATCATGTGGTGATGCTTTATTTTAGTTTTATTAGATAGTTTATAGCCTCCCTTTTAGTTCATAGAATCTGTTTTACTTTCCCATTTTCTCTCTTTCATCACAATTTCCCACTTTCTTTCCTCTCCAACCATCACTGCTTGTACCCAAGTAGACGGACCTGTTCTGAGTTTAGACACGTTGGTCAAGTGTCAGGTTTCTCTACACTTCCCATGCAGCAGCTCACCGAAAGCAATCAATTATTCTCAGAAATGTGTACCCCAGAGAGGGGACTCTTAATCCTTTGCAGCCTAAGACCTAAATTGAGTAAATTTAGGCATTTTCAAGCCCAGGTTCATTAGAGCATGTTAGTGCTCTTGACATATGAGAAAAAGGTAGCCTGTGAACCCTGACTGAAAAATGAAAAAAAAAAAGTAGTGTGACACTTAGACAAAATTATTTTCATACTCCCAGAATGCACTCACCTCAAAGCAACCACATGGCCAGCCTAGACATACTGTACAAACACATCATGTTCTTTTGGGTGTGTAGCAAGCACTTACCCTGTGAGATTCATGTGAGCTTGTTTGGTCTGAAACATTGGCTTATATATAGCATTCTCCTCTCCTTCCTGGGGGTCTTACTTTGAAAGCTACTCGTAAAAATTCAGGGAAATGCTGATTAAATCTGCTTTGCACAAAATGAAATAATGGCAGCGCTTCTTGGTTAAGGTGTTCTTGCATATCTGGATATCAGATTACGCTGGGCATTGTATGACATTGTATGACATTGTATGTGATTGTGTTCATATTAAAGGTGAAAAGGCTTAACTTGTAACCAAAATGAATGCATTAAGAAAAAAAGAGAAGAAAAGGCCAAAAATAAAATGACAAGTACATTGTTTCTTAGGGCAGAAGTGGGCAAAACTGTTTTTACATACTGACTAGATGAATGGCACACATTGGACGAACAAACATATTTACGTTGTTAAACTTCATGAATTTATTAGAAATAGTAGACAGTTTTACATAGGTTATTTGTAAACCCAGGTGAAGAAACTACACAAGAAACTATGCATCTATCTAAAGTAATCTAAAGTTAGAATGAAAAGATTACACCCATAAAACAACCCCTTTAAATAGGCTTAAGTTTATATTAGCATATTTCTTGCTTTTAGTTGGATGTGAACCATCGCATAGGTGGTAAAAAACATTGCATTATGCTATAAATATGGAGTTAAAATAATAAAGATTTAATATTTACTACTAAAGTTCTTATCTGTATCAGGGAATGAAGAATATATAAAGTTAAATATGAAAAAGTGCATGGTCATATTCAAGAAAATGAATGAACTCAAATGATCTTCCATTACTCTGTAGCTACTCATTACCTTTTAATAAAATATACTTCATTAATATTTTAAAAACAGCAATAATGACAATAAAAGAGAGGGGAAAGGCAGAGAAAAAAGAAATACAAACCAAAAACGGTCCTATCAGTATTAATGGTGAGCCATATGTGAGCACTTTTTTTAAGCTTTATTAAAGCTTTTTTCCACAAGAATCACTATTCATAAGAGTATAGACCTGGATTGTAACATTCATCAAAGGAGTGTTCGCATGTGCCTTTCTGCCATCTGTACATAAATGCCATCATTAGGGTCACTTATGGCACAATAATGTCTTAAGCTAAATTAGGGCCAGAAAAGAATCCGGTCCTGGTTCATCAACACGATAAACATAACTTCCTGTTTTTACAAGTGGAAAGTTTAAAGGTCAATTTGCATTGTTCAACTGTTGCTTTACCTGTATTCACTGTTCCTTTTATCCTGGAAGACTTTGAGTGGTTCTCTTCTTTTAGATGGCAGATCTACTGCAAATAGCACTGTGATAGCTTGAAATGTCACTTTGTCACATATGTTGCATACCACTTACATTCTGTAGGATGGTGATGATCAGGATCTTATTTGTCATGATCATGGGGTGAGTGATATTATAGTTTGACTTCAACATTAGGGAAGTGTGGTTGGGGACTTCTTATCACTATTATGCTGGTATATGATCAATGACATACTGATGCGTTCACATACATTCATATATCCATGCTTTTTCTGGCCATTGTTACCACTGACTATGTAGTCATAATACTCCTGAACTCAATCCTTTTTGTTTGATGGTAAACAAGATTAATTTGTCCTCAATATGACTGTTTGTGATGATCCTTTTAATTCTCATTAGTTTGTGCATTTGCAGTGATTTACACATTTGCCTTACAAGTGAAAGGTCCCTGGTTTGAATCTAGGTGATGACACTAGCCCCTCTTACCATGGAAGGTTGTGTGAGGAAGGGCATCTAGCGTAAAGCTTCTGTCAAATTACTGATACAGGTTGATCTGCTGTGGCGACCCCTTGGGGGAGCACTCAAAGTTTGTGCAATACAGACGACCATTGACAAGAGAACTTATCACTATCTTTCTGTACCCAACAGATTACAATAACCTGTGAATTGTGAGGGACTGTGAGATGGATGAAAGCTTCTTCATCATTGATGTTCTGATTTTTTTAAATTACAAATATATAAAGAAAAAAAACTTTTTACAATTCCAAATATAGAGCAAACCAAAAACTGCATAGTTTACAAGACTCAGTTATTCAGAATCACTTTCTGTTATATCCAAATATTTTACAAAGTTCAAAAAGGGTCTCTGAACTTTATCAGAAATTTTTTATCTTTCAATATATGCTGTTCTTTGTAGCAGTAGGCTTAAGATCATTTCTGTTATCCAGTGTGTTAACATTTTGTCTGTGAGGTTTTTTTCCCAAAATATTCCCACGGCCGTATATTTAAATTGTTATATTTTTATCATAACAATTTTACTTCACAGTTATGTATATTCGCATTAAACAATTATAGGATTAGGCATTTATTCACACTCAAGCTATGAGTTGCAGCACAGGCTGATTTCCAGTCCTCTGATTTCCAAATCTTTGTTCCATGCTTTTAACTTATACTGGGAGCTCTCTGATGAACAGGACGTAAGCAGATTATGAAACTTTCATATTATGCCCTTTCCAAAACAGTCCTTTGTCATCATTACGTAAGCAAGTGTTTGTAGGGCTCTAGTAAGTGAATTATGCTGTTGTGAAACTGTGTTTATGAAACTTTTCAGCTCTAGATATTCAAGTAAATGTTGTCTGTTCAGATGGAATTTATTATTTAACAGTTCTTCAAAGGACATTGGAACATCAGAGTTTGGAAGGACAGACAGATCCTGAATCTGTTCAAGCCCTTTGAAAGTCCAGAGTTTAAATACAGCATCTGCTCTTTCTGGGGTGAAAAACTGTGTTGAACTATTTTCTAACAAACAGTTTCTTTAAATATTAGTCACAGACCATGAGAATCCATGTGTGCCCAATCGGGAATGTCATTTATTGAAAAATAAAACTTGGACCTCAGTGGACCTCAGCTGTACAGCACAGCAGTACAGTTATAAATCTGCACATTTTAACCCCCCATGATTAAAAGAAAAGTTTAATAAGGGCAGGCAAAGCTGGGCTATTCTAATTTTCCACATTAAAAATCTATAAACAGTTTAAATAGTAATTGAAGAAAGTATTAAACAGATATTTATTATTTACCAAAAAAACACATTGCCTTACAGGTCATTTCCTTATGAGATGAAACAAATGAAAAAATTGTGCTGAACAAAAATTATCTTTTGACTTCAGATTGTAACACTTAGAGAAGGTACAAAACTGATTTGGTTGGAGTTTTTAATAGAACTTAAATGTGTTTCTCAGCCTTGAAAATTCCATGTGCTTTGTTGCTGTTCATATGAAGTTATGATGGTTCAAAAATGTTGAAAAAATAAGGCAGATTAAAAAGAACCAAATTTCAGCCCACTGCCATAAAACTCGAGACCTGAACTTGGAAAATTTTCATAGTATTAAGGTAAAAGTTTGCATGGCATTATCAGTATACTAAATGTACTGTGGAAAACATATCTGCAGATTCTCAGGGGTTCAAGTGGAAAGCACTTAGTAATTTGCTTTGCTTTTAGGATGCCCCGGGGTGGGTCGAACTGATGTGTGACACAGAGTGTACATTATACTGCATGGACTATATATTCTAATGAAATAGATGTAGTATATTATTGGCATTAATACAATGTTAAGGCAGAGTGTGTAGTATTCATTGAAAAAATCTGCTATAAAGATTTCATCTGCTCTAAATATCAGAACCCAGTGCCTTGATTATCTTATGTGAACATATCAAGTGGTAAAGAGCAAAGTGCGTACTTACTGAATACATAATATTAAGCCTTCATTTTCAGAAACATAAAACAATATGTTTTTAAGAAAAACTTTAGACGATCAGAAATCATTGTTTTGTGGCTGGTAAGGAAAATACAGTATGCATTTTATGATCCCTTCCCATTTTTCATATTTTTCATGTTGGGGGCAAGCAAAGAAAACAGTCCTTAAATCACTTATAAAGAAGGCCTAAAATGGATAAAAATGAATTTCAGTATCTGATGAAAGGACACTGCAGGGCTTTGTCTTTTGAGCTTTGTAAATTCTAGGATGTCCTTCAAGGTTTATCCTTTGTATTGGATTTGTAATGACTCGGTCCGTCCTTTATTACATGACTGTTTTTTCTACTGGAACATTTCATCATACTGCTCTGAGGCAGTCCTGCCAGATGAATAATAGTTCTGGTAGTGCTGCCTAAAATATATGCTGTAGCATTAAGACTGAACTAGGAAGCCTAGCCTCGTCTTAACAAAACTGCCTCAGAACAAAAGCTTAAGAGTATCCACATGCAATTGTGGACATACTAGTTAATACTCCTAAAAATTGTGCATCCTGACAACCCCAGTTAAGCATTTCATGATTTTACAAGTTTGAACCAGAATGTTGCAAAAGAAAGATTAAGGTGGGAAATTGCCTGAGATTTTTTTTTTTGTAGGTTTATTTGACCACTGTAGATCCCAAAGCCAGGCTGAATATTTGTTACAACTGCTGCATGAAAAATGCCGCTGTGCAGTATTGTGTTTCGCAACACACAAGGCATGGTCTTCTGAGTTTGACTAATGAAGTTCATCACATGTCTCACCCCATGAGGACATTAGAGAATAAACACTCTTGTTGAAGAAAGAAATGTCAAGCGTGAAATGAGACTTTGTGTGAGTTACAGAACAACATCAGCCCTTCAGAACAGGATTTTTCGTGGCTTTTATCTGTGAGTGTACGCGAGGCCAATCGGACTGTCTCCCAAAACTAAAACTGAGCCTGTTACTGCCTCCACCTGCCAGCCTGGCCTCTTTGTCCTTGTTTCCTTCGGAAAGAAAAGATTCCACCTGGAACAGCAGATCATCAGCCCTGCTGTTGTGCAAGTGTCAGTAGAGTAAATGCCTCAATCACAAATGCTGTATCAGTTTACCTGGTTCCC
>VUQH01042836.1:2114-13589 GCA_015106775.1 Etroplus canarensis | reverse complement strand
AAAGCCTGTATTGGGACGCTGAAATAAAGGAACTTCTACTCGGGCTTACAAACCAACATATTCCCTGCTGAATGTATTACACTATATGGACAAAAGTATTGGGCCACATACACATTACACTACAGGAAATTTTATAACATCCCATCCTTAATTCATAGGTATTAATTAGAGTTTGTCCCCCTTTGCAGCTATAATAGCTTCCACTCTTCTGGGAAGGCTTTCTAGAAGATTTTGGAGTCTTCGGGGAATTTTTGCTCATCCAGAAGAACATTAGTGAAGTCAGACACTGATGTTAGAAAAGAGGGCCTCGCAACCTATGCTTTAGTTTATCCCAAAGGTGTTGGATGGGCTTGAGGTCAGGGCTCTGTGGGGGCCAGTCAGGTTCATACACACCAAACTCATCCAACCATGTCTTTATGGACCTTGTTTTGTGCACTTTGGCACAGTCATGCTGGAACAGTAAGGGCTTTTCCCAAACTAATCCTACAAAGGTGGAAGGGTAGAATTGCTCAAAATGTCTTCATAAGCTGGAGCATTAAGATTTCCTTTGACTGGCACTACGGGACCCAGGCCAACTCATGAAAAACAACCCCAAAACATTATCCCGCCTCCACCAAACTTGACAGTTTACACATCCATCAGACTACCAGATAGAAAAGTGTGATTCATCACCTGTAGAAGATGTTTCCACTGCTCCAAAGCACTTTACACCACTCTGTCTCATGTTTGGTGATATAGGGCTTGCATGAAGCTGCTTTGCCATGAAAATCTATGCCATGAGATTTTTTTGTAGATGTTTATACCAGAGGAGGTTTGGAACTCTGCAGTTACTGTCAGCAGAGTGTTTGCGACTTTTTTTGCAGTATGCGCTTTAGCACTCGACAACCCCAGTCTGTAACTTTATGTGGTCTGCCACTTCTCTGGCTGAGTTGTTGTGGTTCCTAAACTATTCCACTTTGCAATGATACCACTTATAGTTGATGGCGAAATAGCTAAGAGCAAAGAAATTTTTAAACCTGACTTGTTGCAAAAGTGGCATCCTATTGCAGTACGATGCTTAGAATGACCCATTCTTTCACAAATGTTTGTAAAGGCAGACTGTATGGCTAGGTGCTTGATTTTATACACCTGTGGCAATGCCACTAAATGAGACACCTAAATTAGACAATGAAGAATTGTGGTCCAATACTTTTGTCCACACAGCATATGTAAAATGGTAATGGGTGCCATATAAAGTACAGTGAGGGGCAGTCAGTAGGATTAATTGATGGAAAATTGATTTTATGTTCCATTATTCTTGTCTTATAGGTAATAAATAATGACACTTATTTCCATCATAAATAAAACATTTATTGGTGCTTCCTGTCTTTTTCATATCTGTGAGACTCACCTCTGATGTTGTTTTGCTCTGGGCTTGAGGTTACAGTTCTAGGCTCAAGGCTGGCAGACTGAGTGGTGCTGGTGAAGGATATAAAATGTCTGTTACTCCCTCCCCAAAGAGGCTACATGGCCCTCAAAGCTTTTTTTTTTTCCCAACAGAGTCTTGAGTTTCTAAGCCGTCACAGCTGGTTAGCCTTATTTTGCTGTTAGCATTATCACCTCTATCATTTCATCCGTCCATCTGTCCATTTTTGTTCTTTTATATCCTGTTTAGAACAGCAAAGGTCTGTGGACGGATCCTGTTCCAGGATGCTCTGAGCTAACAGTCAAAGGAGAAACTTGGCATACAAATAAGTGCATTCTCTTTCTTGCCAAAAGTTACATGAGAAGATTAAAATGTCATGTCTCTGCAGTAAATATGAAATGACTACCAGCAGTAAATATTTCCCAAAAAGTCCCTTTTAAAGTCAGATAATTGATTCATAGAGTAACTTATTTGCTTGACTTGATCAAGCAAAAAATGTGAAACATTTATTGATTACAGTGTGTGAGATATGAATGAGATATGCTGCTTTTCTCTGTTTAATGGAAATGGTTTCCACTAGTTTTGCAAAAGTCCTAGAAACCATCTGTCTGATGAAAGCATAACAGAGTCATAGGACCCAGAAGATAGTTTACAAAGTGGCAATTAACTCCAGAACTGGAATAAGGCCTATTACAGTGTTGTCTGGTATTTAGCTATTATCTAATCAGAAGCACTGCATGTCTGCAGCATTCATTCTTTCCTTGACTTTACCCACACAGCTCATTTGTCAGATCTTGAAATGCTTCTGTCAGTCTTTATCTGGCAGTCTACAGTCTTTGACCGCCTTGTCAGTTGTCATCAGTGTCTGTTTGCAACTTTGCAGGCAGAAGATGCCTTAAAGATGTTTTAAAGATGATTTTCGAATAAATGCTTGAGTCAGATTAACAATCCTCAGCCTGTTTAGAGTAAATATATGTCATTGTCCTTCCTGTCACAGAATGACTATTTTTAAAATACTGCCATCTTGTCGAACCCTGTAGACTTGCTGTTAAAGATCACTTTCACCCAGATCACAGTATTTTATCCCTTTCTTTGTAGCATTTTACCATGCAGATAGTTTTAGTTTTATGCATGCAAATGAAGTTATGATTTCCTGCATACTGAAAGAATATACAGACAGTAATGAGTACACCTGCACCAAATTTGTCCTGTGTGCACATAGTGATTAAAATACCAAATCTGTAAGTTGCTTGTAAAAAAAAAAAAAAAGCAAGGATTCATAGGAAAAAGCTATGCTCTCTGATTTATGAAATTAGAAACAAATAATTTACAGATTCCCCTTCAAAACGATGTTTTCTCTGTCTTACAGACTGGTACGGGAGGTGACTGGGGTTAATGTCAACATGCGAGTGGGCATCCACAGTGGCAGGGTGCACTGTGGGGTTCTAGGGCTCAGAAAATGGCAGTTTGATGTCTGGTCCAATGATGTCACACTAGCAAATCAGATGGAAGCTGGGGGCAAAGCAGGGTATGTCTCTTTGATTATATTCTAAATACAGACTCCCCACAAACTAGCTAATTTTGCTAAAACCTTTGAATTGCCTGGAGAATTGTAGAAATTAATATACAGTGTGTGAATATTGAACATTTATGTCGGTGTTTGTGCGTGTGGTTCTCGTTTTAGACGTATCCATATAACTAAAGCCACTCTGAATTATCTGAATGGGGACTACGATGTGGAACCGGGAACCGGAGGAGAAAGGAACGCCTACCTGAAGAAGCACAACATAGAAACCTACCTCATTGTGGGCTGCAGTCAGAAAAGGGTATGATACTTATTACTGTCTTAAAAGTCTTAGTACTCATTATTTCAGTTTTGTTTAAAGCTGCAACAACTGATATCTAAACACTAGGGGGCAGAAAATCCCATTAGCTGTTATTGATGGCCTATAATCTGAAATTCCCCTATTGTGGGGACTATTAAAGGGCCTATCTTATCTTATCTTATCTTACAATCTGCTAATGTGATAGCAAACATTACAAATGCAACTGACACATTATTATCCATCATTATGATCCTTGTTGGTTTTTATTTCAGTTTGATCTTTACTAGCTCCAGAAAAAAAGGGTTTTTAGCTGCTAATTTGGCTAAGGGCTATGATGGAAAGGGGCTCCCTTCGCCAAATTCCCCTCAGGTTGTGTGCAAGTTCTCTGTTACCTGAAACTCTTGTTTGTAGTGAACAAAGCCTAATTCCATGTGTTTCCCATTGTCTCTTGCAAAAAGTGTAATGTATAGTAATCACTGGGGAAATATAGACCACATGGGCACATCAGCTTGTTTCTCAAGTTCATCTTGATCCCCCAATATGTATAATTGATAACGGGGTCGGGAGAACAGGCAGGCTTTCAAACTGGTTTCCCACTGGCATTCTTCCACAAAGGTGTGGGCCCTGGTCATAGTTAGTGAAAGGGATCACATCTAGTTCTATCTGTACTTTGAAACCTTTTAAAATCTGGAAGATTTAATCTGGAAATATTTTTCTGAAGTATGTTTAAGTGTAGGTACAACACCCTACTCGAATGTCATTTTCAGTGCAGACTTTCTGTGGTTTGACTATTTGCTGTTTTGGAAAGACTGATAATCAGTAGAAAATAACAGGAGCTTTTGCAGAATTTTATATTATTTACTGTCTTTGAGTGGGAGAATTTCTGAGTAATCCTCACCCCCACTGAACACTGCTTCTAATAAAATTTGCTGAAATTCATCCCTTGTCAGTCTTCAGCTTTTTGATGAGACATGAATTCTTGTTTAGGATGCATGGGATGCAACAGGTCTATGTTGAGCTGAATGAAGTATAACGTATCGAAAAGCCTATTGTAATATCGCTATATGATCCTGCAGAGGCTCTAAACAATGTTCATGGTAAAAAAGTTAAAAAGAGAGTGCTTTAACCATTCCACAAACATGCTTACAACTCCATTATCCTGCAACATGTGACATTTCTCTGGATCATAAACCCAAAGAACTTTTTTTGATTTATTTGTTATATCTTATAACACACACAGCCAGTCTATACTGCACTTATCATCTTTCTATATAAACTGGAAGTCTGTCCCATGTGAACTCTGTTTTGGGAAGGAATGAGTTTGTCTGCGCCTCACTGCACGAGCTCTAGTTTGTTTATGACCACACTTTTTATCAGCTGTCTGTCCTCCAGCAGTATCACAAGCTGTGACTATAGATAGCATGTCATGTGAAGTGATATCGTCTTCTCATTTTGCTGCCCATTAAGGGAGACAGAAGGCAGATTGTGCAGTCTAATTATTTTGGTTACTTTTTATGTTTTCAGTTCTTGCTGTATACACCCTTGAGCCAGGATGCAGTTCTAACAACAGAACCAAAAAGAAATAAAACTGTTACAGATAGCATCTCAGGAAACCATTTTTCATCACAATGCCAGAAGAAGGAAAAGAATATTTTTAGACATAATCGTATTATAGTTGGTGGATGATTTTATTTACTTCTTCTCCTGCATTAGGAGAAGATTCTCCTCTGGTGCCTTGTGGGGAAGTCTTACTGTCACATTTGAAAAAACACGATGCATCTGTTTGAGAACCGTTCTGAATTGAATATGTAGCAACACTATATAGATTCAGGCAATAAGTGTC
The DNA here is from genome assembly GCA_015106775.1 of Etroplus canarensis. Lineage (NCBI taxonomy): Eukaryota > Metazoa > Chordata > Actinopteri > Cichliformes > Cichlidae > Etroplus > Etroplus canarensis. The sequence continues at coordinate 8,515 of VUQH01042836.1, read as the reverse complement.
TGTTTACTGCTGTCTCTGCTGCTTCGTTGCTTATTACTTCTATGATATAAGATGAGAGTCCTGATTAGAAACTTAAGGTCACTGAAACTATAGTCAGGCTACATGTAGGAGCCCAAATCTGTTTATTTGCTCATATGCGACTTATCTGGTTTTTATGACAGTAAAAGGAGCACAAATATGTGGTCAAAGTATCTGACTTTTGTTTCATGTGACCTCAGTTTGAGTCAAATAGGAATTCATGTAGCTGTTACATCACCCGCCTGGTCTGAATGTCTCCAACATCCCCTCACCCTCTTTGTAGGTAAGGGAATGATGCTACACAAAGCCATAATTAAAAAGTTGGCTCTCTTTTCCCTTTTCTCATCCTCATTATAATTTTACTGACTTGGGCTGTACATTATCTCATAAATGGAACTGTTTTTCTGTGTCTTCATCACTTTTAGACAAGTGTGTGACATGTTTCGCATGCAAGTCATTTCACGAGTCTAAGATTGGTTCATTTAAAAAACAGCAGCAGTCTGAGACTACATACTTCCAACAAGGCTGAGCAATCCTGGAATTTTTATGTTTTCCTGAGGTAAAATATTTTCAGCCCCCCCCATGACCCTGAATTGGATAAGTAGAAGAAGATGAAGATGAATGAAAAATATTTTCATGTTTTGTTTTTTTTTTAATTCTTTGACAGTGAAAACATACCCTTAGATCAGTATTAGTTCCAGAATTATCCAGATGCTATTTCAATATATTTGAGGATCCAAAATGACGTCCAGATCTGCATCAGTTTGGAAAATTTTCTTGAGAATCTCAAGCTGATATCTGAAAATTTTTATTATTCCTTTGTGACGTGCTTTTTGAGATGTCAGACAAAATGCCAAATTTTGAATTATTGAAAAATCCTACCAAAAAAATCCTAGATCCATATTGGATCAAAAGTTACCTTTGCCGAGGCTGAACAATCCTCAAATTTCTATGTGTTCTATGCCAATTGGTCTGTTACTTTTTGCATAATCATGCTCACAAACAACCAGACTAGATTGCTTTCAGAGCAACACTTTGATATCAAAGAAAACTTACCAAAAATAAGACCAAAGACACCAAAAACAGCACAGACATGACTCTGAATTCACACTCAATACAAAACATGCAACTATACCTGACTTCTTGTATGCATTCAATACAGAAAACATGTCTGTGTTGCATCATTGCTGTGTTTTTTGTGCAAATGACATTGAGAAACTGAGTTAAGGACATCAATGACATCTTAAATGGAAAGCCCAGTACAGGACTTTCTATTAGTGTACACGAGTGAACTAGTTGCTGTCTGTCACCATTACTGACTTAAATCAAAGTCTTGACCAAGGTCATCAACATACCCTCCAAATAAAAGCCCATATATGAGTTCCTTTATGTGTCCTAGGATGGTAATTCAGTTCACCTCAGTTCAGTTTTGTCTATCTAGCGCCAATCAACAAGAAATGTTGCCACAAGGTGGTTTATACTGTAAGACAAAGACCCTATAATAGAAGAGAGAAAACCCTAACAATCAGATGAGCCCCTGTGAGCAAGGGGGAAAAACTCCCTTTTAAAAGGAAGAGGCCTCTGGCAGAACCAGGCTCAGGGCAGGGCACCCATCTGCCTCGACCTGTTGGGGATGAAGGGAAAGAGAAGAGAAAAAAAGGAGCGCGATTAAAAAGACAAGATTAAACAAGATGGTAATATGTGTAAGTGTAGGTATAAAATCTTTTTACAATCATTTTACATCAGTTCCCATAAGCCTCAATGTTAAAATCTGTTCTGGGTGTGGATGGACACCCGATATAGATAGCCATTGTGTAAATCTCTGAAATTGGAAGCTCTAAGACTGGGAATTTCTTTGAAAGATGGTGGATTTTATAACAGATTTTTTTATCCAAATGGTGGTTCGGATTTCGACCAAGCTCTAGCATATGAAAGACCTTTATGAAACCTTGTGGTGTGAATGGTATGGCTCATTGTGACAAGTATTGGCTGAGAAAATAGCAAAAAATAATGCTAAGCAGGATTTTTAATGTTAAAATTTGGGAATTTCAAACTGTTGTCAAATCCCTAAGCTGTATCAGATCCAGAGCAAACTTGCAAGATTGTTAGAGATCATCATCATAATGTGTCTAAGAAGAGTAGAATGAGCTAATCAAAATTACAATTTTATATATTTTTTAAGTGGTAAATGCAATTTCTGCTTAAATTTTTGAATGAACAAACTTACTGACCAACACACTTGGAAAATCGAGTTACGATTTCGAAGTAACAGACATACCAAAACGAAAACATGGTGAAGGTAATAATGAGAACAGCCAAATAAAAACTGACAGAGAGGTCCAGCTTATATTCATTGCATCCTGTGATGTGTTGAAAGTTCTGCATTAACAAATGTTACTAAATTAAAAGAAAAAAAAAGTCTAATTGTCAAATAAATAACAAGAAGTAAAAAAAAGCTGTTTCTAAAACTTGTTTCTGCATTTTATCTCTCACAGAAAGAAGAGAAGGCCATGATTGCCAAAATGAGCCGACAGAGGGCAAATTCTGTCACCCACAACAGTGGCCACTGGACTGACCGTCCCTTCTACAATCATTTGACAAATTGCGTTTCCAAAGAGATGAAGAGGATGGTAAGGAAAAATTTAAAAATGGTTTATTGTTAAATTAAAAGTATCCTAACTGTCTGCTTTGTAGCACTGTTGTTTTTGATGTTATTAGAGAGCTGAAGCCAGGTGACTCTCTTGCCAATATCTCATGTCAGCTCTCATTTGGTGATGAAACCAGCACATTGTTAATACCCATAATCCCCTGATCCGCAGTCCTGATAAGCAGGAGCAATGGCTCTTCATGGTGCACTCCGCCTCTCACCCTTTACCCTGGCTCTGAGAGGCTCTCAGGAGCCTTCAGGGGGACAACAGCAACGCGTAGGTGGCCGAAGTGAAGTGGGAAATGGAGCAAAAGAGAGCAACAGCAGAGAGAGGGAACCTTACTGAGATTTATTGTTATTTACATACTGTAGCTCTTCTTGCTGAAGCAACCCTGTGAGTCACTCAGTGACTGGATGCACCTACTGTATACCACACACACTCACAGAATACATGTTTTTTCTCATATCACCAATCCACTCACCTCTGTCAGCAAATTTATTACAGAAAAGAGGATGAAGATGCCCAGAATACATGCACAGTTTTTAGAACTTATATGCTGTTGTTCTGCAAACACTATAATAAAATTGGCATTACACACAAAAAAGGTGAAAGAGAAATTCCATCATTTTCTTTCACTTTAAGACTGGTTTTCTATGGAAGCCAAAAACAGCCATGCTCGTAATTACCTGTTATCTTGCGATATGGAGTTCATTTATCTTATTATCTCAGTATAACAAAGCTGTTTTTCCTATAACAAGTTAATTATTTTATTAACAGAAGAAATTAAAAGGGTTGTTTCTTCCCTGCGTCATTAACATCATGGATAATGCATTTAATTAGGTTATTAGTGATGTATAATTGTGCGTGAGGCTGATCAGTCACTAATGCACTTAAAAGTGCCAGCCAGGATTTTAGTCTTATCAACCTTGGTTTTCGTTCTTACCTTTGTAAAGCAGAAAATGAAATGCTGAACTCATCTATGAACTCAAAATAAACAACCAAGTCATCTTCATGGCCGTGGAGTGGTCCATAATTATCTCGTGGTCGCAGGAAAACCAAAAGTGGTTAGCTTGTGATAATCTCATTGTTCTGGGAAGATCCACATTACAAGATAAGTCAATCTGATAACAACAATAGCAAAAATGACTGCAACCACAGCCTTTCTCTGCTTCTGTGGTTTTGCCATATGGAGTACCAACTCAGCTTGTGGCATCAGACTACTGCATATTTGTAACACAGAGATTTCTTTACAGTTTACAATGCCTGCATCCTTCACAGGGATATTTTTAGTAAGTTGCAATGTGGGAAGTAATCAGGGAATATCTCCCCTTGATAGAGGTGCAGCACAGCAAGAATACTCCCAGGAATAGTGACACTGAGAGTGACAGTTCATTCAAGAGGGACATATAATAAAATTTGGCTCTTGTTTGTAGGTAGGTTGAGCTCATTTTATATGTTTTTTCTTTCTATGCCTCTGCCACAGAGGCATTATGGTTTCGAGTTGTCTGTTCGTCCATTGCAAATCTTGTTACCACTAGCTGACTTGTTTGCTGGATCTTTACCAAACTTTGCATGGCTAATATCTATGATGGGTAGAAGATTGGATAACATTTATTACATTATAGGGCCAAAGGTCAAAGTCACACAGGATTAGATTTAAGGCAGAGGTGTACTGTCGAATACAGGCAGGCACAGCAGTGTGTGTATAATATATGTCCATCCATTCATTCATCCACCATCCATCCAGCCACCAATCCATCCAGCTGGAGTCTATCCTAGCTATTATAGGGCAGGAGGTGGTTTACTGGAGAGGTTGCCAGACCATCACAGGGTCAACAGAGAGACAGATGATCACACACACCCACCTTCCTGTGGGCTATGGTCAATTTAAAATCACCAGTTAACCTAACATGCATGTCTTTGCATTTGTACTGTGCGAGCAAGGGGGAGTACCCGGAGGAAATCTACACAGGCAAACTCCAAGCAGAAAAGCCCCAGCAGGCCTGCAGGTTGGAGCCAGGAACGTTCTTGCTGCGAGGCCACAGTGCTAAGTCACTGCCCAATATATAATATAATAATATAATTTAACCTTGTTTTTGACAAATACTGCATTGCACTAATTAAAATGCCCTTATCAGTATGTGCTTTTATTTTGAAGGACAGATAAATTCTGTGAGTCCTGCTTTAAAGCAGTTAAGGGTTATTTATTCATTCATTTACTTATCTGTAACTGTGTACACAGTCAAGTAAACTGTGTGTATTTCCACACTATTGTTTCCTGATTGTTACTTTCTGTATTTTTGTGTGACCCACAGAGGGGCTCTGTAGCAGACTTGTAGCTCTGTTTAGATTAAATGCAACAACAAGTGAGTGGATAAAAACAACAACAGCAAAGTGATGCCAGACTGATTTACAATGGACTGTTTTGGCAGCTACAGCTAAGACTGCTCAGCATAAAAAAAACAGCTTATCTCCCATCGTCCTGGATGAGTACATTCAATTACTTGTCCTCCCATCACATCAGCAGCAGTGCTTCTCTTCCTTCATTTTCCTAATATCAGATGAGCGTGTCACCAAAGTCCTTTCTAAGTCTGCAGAAACACTCGCACTTTTGACATCAGCTTTATTTGCTGCAGCTCTGCATATCTTCATCATCAGCCTCTCTTTTTTCCCTACAGCCTATCACTCTCTTGCTCCATATCTTTTGTAGTCTTCATTAATCACCTGGCAAGCTGTTGAAACAAAGCTGCAAAGAGGGAGCAGCTAAGATGCACAGAGAGCGTGACAGAGAATTTTTACATGACTGGGAGGGAGGGTTGTTACAGAGGACTGTTCTCTTTTATGTTCTGACTGTGAGATGAGGCTGTAGAATGGAGCAGGGAGGCATTTAGGACTTTACACATGTACTTCCTTTTCCACTGCTTGCTTTTGCAAACAGGAAGCAGTGGAACAAGTAGGAATGCAGATATTTTAGTTTTTGCCTTTTTGATGTCTCTTGTACCAGCCTTTGCATGAAAAAGTTAGCTGTGCTCCTCATTTCTTCAGCATAGACATTCATGTGTTTAACCACAAGAGGGGGGTAGAGAGATTTGATTATCTGCAGGAGGAGGTTATGAAATAATATTGCCAAACTCATGAGTGTAATAATTTAATGACAATGTTAGGGAATAGTTCTAAATTCAGTAAAAAGTGAGTAACAACAGTTGGTGATTATTTCATATAAATAATGGGACTGCACAACTAAAAACCTCCAATGTGTTAAAATAACACATTTCTAACACAGAAAACATTCTGTTTGACTAGAAATAGAGGTTTGTTTGTTTTTGGTTTTTTTGCAGGATAACTCAAGTAAATTTGTGATGTTTTTCTCACCGGGTTGGTTTTAAACATATTCACGCCATGTTTTGGAAGATTAAAAGTGAAAATAACATTTGAAACTTAGATCTGTAAGTTTGCTCAGCACGCCTTTCTTATTTTTCTCATTTCATCTGTTTATCTGCACTCAGGAACTCAAAAGCTGCAGAACACTTTTAATCACACGATTTCTTGTTTATCACGGCCTCCATATCTTGCTGATTAGAGCTGAGAATTTATGAGCAGAGCAAATCTTGAGCTCAGTTTGATGCAAATGTCTTTCATTCGGTCCACACCTGCATGATTCCCCCCCCCCCCCCCCCCCCCCCCCCCCCCCCCCCCCCGCTCCCCCACCCCCCCCCCCCTCCCCCTCTTTCCTCC
>VUQH01042834.1:0-15919 GCA_015106775.1 Etroplus canarensis | reverse complement strand
AGATGCAGACAGAGACGGAGACCACTAACAGAGGAGAACAGGCAAGGCATGGGGGCAAATGGGAATAACAGAACTCAAAAACAAACACAAAAATAATGGCTAAATGGCGGACCCTGACAAATAGTTGACTTGAGCCTTCAGCCTGACCACATCTATGAAGATAATGTGTTGTTAATATTAAAAACATTTTCCCTAATTGCCAGCTCTGGCAAGCAGCCCCTCTCTTCAGGTTGTCTGGGTTCTTAGTTTAAAAAGTTAAAAGCAGAAATGGTCAGTCATGACGTCTTGTTATGATATTCATTCTAACAAAAAGAAACACCATATGGGCATGTTAAGCAGGTTTAAAACTTTTTCACTTTTTCATTTCAGTTCAGTTCAGTTCAGAATACTTTGTTAATCCCAAGAGGGAAATTTCATTTGTTACAGATGCTCCAAATAACTCCAAAAGGTTAAAACTATATACACAATATGTACAAGATATGGTGATAGAAAATAATCCAGGTGTCACAAGGAGAAATTATAGAGTTTGATGTCCAGGTATGGATGATTTCCTGTGGTGCATCTTGGTAGAATAAGTCTGCTGCTGAACGTGCTCCTGTGTCTGTCCAAGACGTCCTGGAGAGGGTGTGAAAGATTGTCTAATATTGTCCTTAACTTGGACAGCATCCTCCTTTCTGACACCACTGTCAGAGAATCCAGCTTCACACCCATGACATTACTGGCCTTGCAGATCAGTGTGTTGAGTCTCTTGTTGTCCACTACTCTCAGTCTGCTGCCCCAGCACGCTACAGTTTATTAGAGTTTATTCTGCAAATAGTTCTGTTTGCACCACTCGACAAAGTTGTCCCCTACAGTCCTGAACTCTTCGTCATCATCCTCTCTGATACACCCCACTACTGCAGAGTCACCAGAAAACTTCTGAAGGTGGCAGGTCTCTGTGCAGTAGCTAAAGTCTGAGATATGGAGGGTGAAGAGAAACGAAGACAAACAGTCCTCTGGGTCTGGTGTTGCCAACCGAACTGTCTGATACACAGTGCTGCAGACACACACACTGTGGGCTGCCAGTCAGGAAGTCAATAATCTGTATATCTAAAACTGGAGACCTGATTAAATATGGAAGGCTTGTCCTTTTAAACTTTCTTCTTGACACATGACATTCAGATTTATGGCTTAAAAATTGCTCTTGAAAAGGTTTAAGCTTTTATGGACAATTAGTGTTACATTAGTTGTAACAGTGCATGATGAGTTTAGTTTTTGCCACTTTATTCCGAGTGTCATACATGCAAATGTAAAATGCATTATTGCTTTGGTACTGTCATGAGTTTGGAATTTTACAGCTATAATAGCTTTTAAAGCCTGCTGCTTATCCATATTAAACATATCATGTGTCAAGAAGAAAGTTTAAAAGGACAAGCCTTACATTATTAATCAGGTCTTCAGTTTCAGATTCTTTAGGGACTAAAAAAGTTTCCCCTGACATGATTTGAGCTTGACAAGGACTCCTCTCCTTTGCTTTTAATAAAAGCACCATGAATTAAAACTGAACTGCAATTATGGGCATATTCTGTTCTCAGAAGTTCCTTAATCCCCTCACCTGCATTCTTAATGCTGAGTTGTTTTGGAATAAGCAATCATATCCCAACTGGACCAGACTAGATAAGACTAGAAAGGGCCAACCTGTGTAACAGATCAGATTTAATTTGTTTAATTTGGGGGAAAATTGTTTCTTGAAAAGGTTGCATGTAATGTGTTGTAATGTGTCTAGTGATAATAATAGAGGGTTTTTTTAACAATATGCTTCCAGTACCTTCCTAAAATACAGAATTGTGCATTTGTGATCATTTAGAAAATTTAATCTGTTGAAACTATCTGTTTAAAAATATTCACCTTTTAATGTCCATTTGAAAGATTTCTCAGGTACTCAAGGGACCTTAGAAAAGATGATGATCTGATGACTGCAGATCTTTAAAACACACAAACAGTCATATTCTGTATTAAACTCAGCCCTGCAATAGTACAGTTTCAGTCCAATCCTCTTTACTTTTACTCTTCTTAGCGTAGGATCTTTAGTTGAGGATCACCATCTGATTACCGCATCTGCCTGGAGGAACGAGGTGCAGGCTACTGTTGGTGGAGTCGGACTTCTCTTATCCAACTTTGCTAAGGAAGCTCTTTGTGATGTACGATCTTACTCCTGCAGAGTCATGAGGAATGTATTTTCTGGCAATCCAGCAACAGCTGTTATAGTAGCCTACTTTCCCACTAATGTAGCAGATAAAATTATAGTCTCAGAGTTTCATGACAACCTTTGTGCAGCAGTCTGTGCCACTCCAGTCCACAACTTCCTAGTTATACTAGGCGATTTCAATGCTAGGCTGGGGAGGGAAGATGCACGTTCCCCTTTTATGAGTTATCTAATAGAAATGGCCTATATCTTGCGGATTTGCTGAGAGAGAACAACTTGCTAGCAGTTAACACCTGTTTTCAGAAGAGACCTGGCAAGAGGTGAACCTTTCAGGACCGTGCAACCATAGCTAAATGGCAGCTAGATTATATGCTATTGTGTAAGAAGTGGCAACAGTGTCATAAATGCTGAGGGTTACAACTCTTTCTATAGTCTGGGCTCAGACCACCATGTTGTAACTATGAAAGTTCGCCTTAGCCTGTGTGTCCCAAAGAAGCGTCTAAAAAGTCCTCGCTAAGACTGAAAACTGTTTGCATCAAGCCCGGAACTGCAGTCACGATATAGCATCGAGGTTCGAAATCGGTTCCACTGCTTAGTAGAGGGTGATTGCGCGGATGCTACCGACCAATACCAAAGTTTTATGGACGCCAACAAAACAGCTGCAGAAGAATGCACACATGCAGCCGTTGCAGAAGGAAGCAAAGGCAACTGTGCAGTAGTTGATGAGGCTAGGACCTCACTGTATGACGCCTACGATTGCCTAATGGTGAACGACCTCAACGAGAAAGTTGCGAGAGTGGCGCACTTTAGTGGGCAGTACAGTGAAGTCTGGAAGATTGCTAATGAGATTAGTAGCCATAAAAAGTCATCAAGCAGTCAGATTTAAGGCGCGGGCCAGAAGGAACGAGTCACCAACTGGTTTAATCACTTCAAAAAGTTGCTTGGTGGTTGGTTATACTGGATATTCTGAGCAACCTGGATATTCACTATGGACAAGTATGAAGTGGTAAAGAAAGCACTTACTCTTGGAAAAAGCACGTGGTCGAACAACATATCCCCAGAGGTCCTCAAAACCTGCGATCTTGACAATATCATCCTAGCCTTCTGCAACCTCGGTTTAATGAGCAACGGCAAGCCAGAACAGTGGTCACTTTCCAACATCATTCCACTGCCCAAGTCAGGGAATCTTTCATGCATCGATAATTACAGGGGAATAAGCCTCGCATGCATCACAGCTGAGACGTATAATCAGATGATATTAAATTGAATCCGTGGCCCCATAGAGCTTCACCTCAGATTCAATCAAAATGGGTTCCAAAAGAATAGATCCACCATAAGTCACATTCTTGCCTTGCACAGGGACTTTAGAGGAGGTACAGAACAGCAACCTCCCTGCAGTTCTAAACTTCATTGACTTCAGGAAAGCCTTTGACTCAATTAATCGGGAAACTATGTTCAGAATATTAAAGATGGTATTCCATCAAGGCTTTGCAATGCTATCAAGGGGATGTACACCAACAAAAAGTTGTCACTGCTGATGGTGAGACGGACGAAGTTGATATTAACTCAGGAGTTCTCCAAGGCGATACTCTGGCCCCATGTCTGTTTGTAACCACCCTGGACTACGCTATGTGAAAAGCCATTGATAGAAGAGAGGTAGAGCTGGGCCTTACACTGACTGCCTGCAGATCCCAGAGAAATTCCGCAAAGGCGCTTGCAGATCTGGATTATGCAGATGACATCGTCTTGCTTTCAAACGACATCTTGCAGATGCAGAGATTGCTGTCTAGTGCTGGAGTGCTCTCGGACTGGCCTTTTCCAGAAAACAAAAGTGATGACCCCTGGGATCACTGATGATTCTCAACTGCTGATGAGCACCGGAAAAGCTTTGGAAGTAGTCAGCAACTTTAAGTATCTCGGCTCCTGGATAGATTCTACTTGTCACAACACGAAGGTGCAAAAGGCACTAGCGTGGGATGCTCTGAACAATATGCGAGCTATATGGTGCTCAAGAATGACAAGGGATCTCAAAGTCAAATTCTTTCGGGTGACTGTACAGTCTATTCTTCTCTATGGCACTCACTGCCACACTCTATGGCAGTGAGTGCTGGGGACTCAATGCATCCCTTCAGAGATCACTGAATGGCACTTACACACGCATGCTTCATACCATGGCAGGAACATGTCTACAGCAAAGATCTTATGGGGACCTTCCCAGAGTTTCAGACAGAGTGGCTTGCTAAGACTTGGCCTCGCCAGGAACTGCTGCCATCATCAAGAGCTCCCTGCAGGTCACATGATACTGTGGGAACCAACACATGGGTTCCGCCACCCAGAGCACCCAGCAACAATCCTGCTGGACACCCTGAAGAGGGACACCGGGGTGGCCAACTCTGCCGAGTTGGCCTCCCGTATGTTGGACTGGACGCAGCCTGGCATGCAGCTTGGCTGAGGCCAGCTAACTAACTTTACTTTCCTTCAGGGCTCTACATGAAGAAGTGTTTAATAATAATCTTTCCCTCTTGATACTTGGCTGGACAGGCCCAAAAGCCAAAACAATGCATCAAAAAGCACTGCAACTGATGCTTTTACATTGTAGATTATTTAGACTTTTAGGGAAATGTGTCAGGGACAGCACTCAGGGCGTCTCTGTTTTGTTTGTGCAATCAAAGCTCCAGTACTTTCCTTCTTTGATACAGTCTATGAACAAAAGTATTGGGTCACCTATACATTATACCTACAAGAGCTTTCATGACATCCCATGCAGTAATGTTGGGTAAGAGGGTCTGGCTCTCAATCTCTGATCTAGATCATCCCATAGATGTTGAATGGGGTTGAGGTCAGGGCACCGTGCAGGTCAGTCAAGTTCTCCTACATCAAACTCGTCCAACCATGCTTGTATGGACCTTATTTTGTGCACTTGAGTATTGGGGCAAGCTGAAGCATTAAGATTTCACTTGAACTAAGGGACTCAGGTTGGCCTGAGTCCCTTAGTTCAAGTGAAATCAAGTGCGTTCAAGTCTCTTAGTTCTAAAAGGGTCCCCTCAGGCAGGGTTCGATCTTGCAGATCAATTTCCATAAAGTCTAGTAGTGGCTTTGATGTTGTCTTCTCTCTCCCATAGTCTATGTCTCTCTCTGCTCTCCTTTCTGTCTTCTCTGTGTCTCTGAGTTTTTCCTTCCCACGGTCGCCAAGTGCTTGCTCATAGGGGATCATCGGATTGTTGGGGTTTTCTCTTTAATACTGTAGTATCTTTACCCTACAGTGTGAAGCACCTCGAGGGGACTTTTGTTGTGAATTGGCACTATATAAATAAAATTAAATTGAAATTGAATTGAATTGAATTGTAGTTCCCAAACAGCCAAGATTTTCTATATCGTTATGCATACATCAAGCAAAGTATATTGGACTTCCACTATACAATATCTGTCTAATGGCTCAAGGTTTACTGTTGCTTTTGTTCTGCCTGTAATGCAAAACAGGTGAAGGAAGCAGTACCACTGAGGCACTGGTGGCTCACCAGTGTAAAAGGTGCAGCTCTTGCCCATATATCCATTCCTAATCTCTTGGGTGTCACCCTGCCTGCAATGTCCCTTCCCTCACCCCTTTTCAGCCAGACCTGGTCTATTAATGACATCCATTTTAGGAGTCGATAAAATAGATCCTTTTATGTGGTAGCGATAAAATTGCTTTTTGCCCGTGCTTAGCAATGGTGCTGCTCTGAGCAGTAGACCATTACGTGAAAATAAACCTAATTATTTTCTGTGGTGGTGCAACTGTGGCCCCCAGTCTCCCGCTTGTGCTCTGGCCTCAGCTCCTGGGACTAATGAAGCTCAGCCTCCCCCATCACTGTAATGCTAACCCAAAGAGAAAGACTGATTCACTTAACTAATAACTGAAACAATGCTCTTAACTCTAAAATCATAACCATCATCAGATTCTGTCTACTATAATAATATCTGAAGTGTCCTCTTTCAGTGCATTAACTCCAATCTGATGTAAGATGGGGGCTTTTTCACAAAACTAAATCAGAGAGAATCTCGTAAATCTTAATCTAATAATTCTCATTTGAGCATGAATGCATATGCAAATGAGCCCGATACGGTTGTGTAAAAGGGAAAAATGGTGTAAGTCCTACATGCTATAAACATGAACCATATGAGTTTCTCTCTTTGTCTGTAAATGTAGTCATATGGCTTTGTTCTTGCAGTACCCCCTAGGAGAGGGTTCTGTTCAACCCAGGTCCTTCAAGCAGCCACAAACCTCTCTAACTTGCTTGAGCCTTGTTTCCCGGAAGATCCTCCTCCTACTGTCCCTAGCCAGCTGAGGATGGTGTGTGGGTAGTGGCGGTGTTGCAAGAATAATCCTGTGAAATATCTGTGACCAAGACCAGAAAAACTACATTATACAAGGGAGGTAGACCGGAGGAGCCAGAAGGCATGAGAAGCCGCAGTTACAGAAGAAAATAGATAGGAAATAAATGTAAATCCACTGCAAGATATTTGCATCTACTCCCAGAAGCTGTAGATTGGCCGGGTGGTCTCCAGCACTTGCCCAACCATGGAGGAAGTGTCCTCCCCAGTGGGAAATACTGCTCATTGCTTGGTAGCTCATGTGTACTGCTGAGAATGTGACACTGATCAAAAAGAGCATTGCTTATAAGTCTTAATAATGACAATAATAATCGCTTTGCACTCTGTCTAGACGAGGAACGGTTAAATTGGGTGTTTGGGCAGAGAGGGTGGGGGTGGGGGGAACTGCTGGAATGGGTGAGTAAAGTGAGCATTCTATTGAGGTCTTAGTTTGGCTAATCTCCCCCATGTGACAGCACAGCCAGATTTGCTGCCATGGAATGCCACAGGCTGTTGTGCTGAGGACAAAAAGAGACAGAGGCTTAAGCTGCAGGGGTGCAACACTCCGTGGTCCTGGAGAGAAGCACAGCTATGCTAAGAGAGGAAAAAAGTTCTCAGGGATTCTTCACACACCCCTTCCTCTCCTGCCCTCATCCCTCCATATTCCTTCACCTTCAACAGTCAAGAGCAGCAGTGCTAACTTACCACCAACCATGACACATATATCAATACTAACACAAAGTTTTCACCCACTAAAGAAGGATGATCTGAGGTTTTTGGGGAGGCTACTTGCACACATTTGACTCACCACTCTTGCTCTTTCTCCCTCCCTCTGTCTCCAGTGCCTACAGTTGTTCCTGTTATGCTCCACAGTCAGTTTAGGACCACATCTGGTCTACAGCCTTTGAGACTTCCCATGAATACCAGAACCGTAACGAGGACAAACAGTACAGATCCTTAGGGTGGATGGCTCCTCTGCCCAACAGTGAATGTTTTCCCCTTTTGTGATGCACATTATCTCAGGGGGACAAACCATCAACAACTGTCTTAATTCCAACCGCACAAACATTGCATCAGTCAGTTGTTTGGAAATTTTTTAATTTATGAACAGCTCCAGTCCAGCTCAAAGCTGTTCCACTCTGGAAATTAGGAATTTATGAAGTTGCACTAAACACAATATAAACATGTGAGCAGTAGAGATATGAACAACTGTGAGGAACATTTCATTCTTGTAAGAAGAAATTATCTTATCCTTTAATGTATGATAGACATTCTCAATGCAGGTACAGTATGCCAGTTAAATATTGTTTCAATCACGTTTCCTTGTAACTGAATTAAAGATCTTGTAACTTGTTTGAGGTGAATAAAATGTATATGCTCTCAGGCAATATAAAAATATTTATTTTAAAAACAAACAAACTGTGTCACAGATTCAGAGACTCAGCCCCAATCCCCAGCACTTCACAGACCAGCTAAATCCCCCCAAGACCCAGATATCCAGTCGGGCCGGACGTGAGAATTCTTGTCTAGTAGGGGTGCAGTTCTGTCAGTGTCAACTCCACCCCTTCTCCCCCTCCCTTCAATGCTTTAATTAAAGAAATAATCAGCATTTGCATCACAATGGTACCCAGAGCGCTTACCATTAGTGGCCTGTTTGCCATCTAGTCTAATGAAAATATAACATCACCTAAGCCCTCCTTCACAGATTCTCAGATTAGCTATAGCCAACTAGAAGAGAAAGCTTGGACCTTGAGTTGGTTTAATTCTTTTGTATGATAAGCATCGCCCCCTAAATCCGGCCCGGCCAAATCCTCTCGAGAGGGTCTAAGTGGCAAAGATGAGTGAAGAGAGAAGAGGAAAGAAGAGAAGAGGAAAGGGGAGTACAGAGGAGCAAAGAGGAGCAAGGCCAGGAGAGGAGAGAACATGGAAGCAGAGAGAACAGGAGAGGAGGACAAGAGGGTGGAGGGGAGGAGAGAAAAGGTGGGCTGGTAACCAAGGGATCTATACCAGTTCAGGTCTGGCTAGACCTCTCCTCCCTTGCCTGCCTCTGCTCCAGTGGCCTCCCCCCTCAGCTGTCCCGTTCCACAATAGGCTGAGCATCTTTTGTGGCATTAACGGTTTGTAGGAGCTGGAGAACAATGTATGAGAAGTGAGGAGCGCAGGGTTCCCACACACAGGGCCGACATGTCCATACACCCCCACCCAGCCATGGCTCAAAGACTGCAACCTGCACACAGCTGATCGCAACCCCCTGCTGGGAACCCCCACCCCACCCTTCACTCTTGCAGGAACACACACACACACACAAATGCACACACACTTTTAAAGCAAGTGCTCATGAGCACTTTACATACATCGCTGATTTGACACAGATATTTGCTCATGTTTAATGCATGAATAAGAATTTATGACATCTGATGCAGTTGTTGAATGCTGCATGCATACATGCACATACACTCACATGTAGTTTAATTCCCTGAAGGGGGCATACAGTGTTGGGGAAAATCTTTTGTTGCATGATGGCTGAGGGTCTGTCTGGGATCTTGATTAATTTGTACTGTCATATGTGGGATGGGTCTTTCACCAAGGGTTACAACGTGGGAATGCCACTTACTCAAATTTAAATTCCTCCCTGTCAAAAAGACTGACAGTGAACTAGACTTGTTCGACTCACCATTCATCAACATTAAATAGAAGTTTTTATCCATGAAAAAATCCCTTTTTGCCTCAAAATGGCTTAGATACAACTCTTCATACAATTTTCCATTTTTTTTTTTCATTTTCAGCATGTATGGATCTCCAAATATGCTAATTGGTTTCCACATATATTCTCACTAACCATTCATCTGTAGATTAAAGTATACTCTGCACAACCACTGTAAAATTACTCTGTGCTACACAATGACAGGTTATAATTCAATAATCCAGTAATATGTGTTTAAACCAGAAAATAACTTGGAAAACGTATTGGGAATTCTACAGGGCAAACTACAAGTTGACGCATCATCCGTCTGTACCCTTAGAAACCTAATGATAATAGATAAGATGAGCCTTTGGCTTGACTTGACATTATTAAACAGCTAATGAAGTGTTGCTAATGTCAGATAAACCTTATTTTTGAATGACAACTTTGACAAGTTAGGTTTTGAATTCAAAAGAAATTAAATGTTAAGGTTTAAAACTCAGTTTAAACCACTAATTTTTTTCCAAATGTCTTCTCTCTAATTTCACCCAATGTGTTGTAAAGATGCAAGTAAACAATGAAATATACAGGTTTCTTTTTCATTGAGCATGAAGTTCATTGAGCCCTTCGAGTTGTTGAAATTACTGTCAATCAAATCATTTTGATTGACCTGAACAGTGAATTTATTCCAAGACTTGATAGAGGCAAAATCCTTTGATTAACTGGTTGATCTGATTTTTTTTTAGTTTCTTCCATTTGTGGTATTTGTTGTTTATGTTTATTATTGTTTATTACCAACTCCTTTCTTTTGCATCTTTTTTCATTGGGCTACACGTCTCTTGGCCTGCAGGATTGTTTAGTCAAATGTTTATCCCAAGAAGCAGCAAAGTAGTCACATTGCCACACTTCTGTATGCACTCTGCTTTGGGTGAAATTAGTGACTACATTCCCAGCATGAGTTTATCTGACAGAAAGTCAGCCTGTAAGTTTGTGTGCATATGAATACATGAATCCATGTTATTTGTACTGAACCAGAACACAGCTCAACATATCACTGTCAGCAGCTGCATTGTTAGCTTGAGCAGTGTGATTACTTTGGGATTGTAGTTCGTTTATTTATGCAAGCTACAGAAACATACAAAAAATGAATTGTTTAAATGCTAACTGCATCCTTCTTTATGGAGTATAACTTGTCACACTGTTAAAATGTAATCTTTTTGACAAATGAAGGATTTTCTGTGTCATTGTGTTGACCTTGTCCGATCTAATGTTTACAACCATTTATTTCACACGTGGCAGGTGAATCACTGCAGATTGGCAGTGTCTATTATTTGTCTATTATTTGTCTATTATTTTGCATAAAAATTGTTCTCTGACAGGTAACTTCATGGTGCCTTAAGATGTAGAAACACATTTGTGTGTGTCAGTACTCCTCAGGCTCACTTCAGTCATTGCTGTTTATTAGAATGACACACAGGGTGTGAAATACTGTTAAATGCATTTTTTTCATTTAATATCAATCTTGATAATGTCAGATATCTGGACTGCAGTTCAAGGCCAGTGTTGTTGAATCATTGCAGCTAAATGTTGGCAAATCAAATCAAGTTGTGTATTTTGCTGACACAAGCCATTCTGCCTGCTAGTAATGACTTCAATCACTCACTCATGCTGCAAGATAAAATTTGAAATAAGCATGTTTTAAACAAGACTGCACTAGTTGTGACAAGGCGGAATAATGTTTCTTTTTCCCTCCCTCTCCCTTTGGCTCTTCTTTGCTGTCTTACCCTCCATCACCCAAATCTGCTGTGTGTGGCACTCAGTGGATTCCCACACTCCACTGGTCTTGTGCTGTCATGCCCAATCAGTGTCCGGATCTGTATTGATTTTCAGCCACCTGTGCCAGGCACCCTGCTGCTGCTGTAAAGATTCCCTGTTCCTTTCCTCTTCTGCTCTTCTTCACTACCCCGAGCCTTCCACTGTCTCCTGGGGCAACTGACACACAGTGTGCAGTGCAGTCCATTTGTCACCAATTGTCAGCGTTTAGTGGGGCAATGATGTGTGGCAAGAGGGGAGGGAGGAAGGAAGGGAGGGAAGGAAGTAGAATAGGAGCTTAGGAAGTGGGGGCAGGTGGAAGGGGTGAAAGAGCTCCCTCCTATGGAATGAGAATTACATCCCACCACACAAACCCTTGCAATGAGGACACATCTCTCTAAAAGGCAAATACTTCTGGGTGTGCACACGATTTCTCCTTATGGAGCAGGAATAGAAAAGCTTCCATTTACAGACATGTTTCCCTTAATGCACATATTTATTTGAACATTCATCATCAAAACTTCATCTGATTTCTGTTCTGAATCCACTTGATCAACTGGGAACAGTATAGCACAGAAAGGTGTGTGTCTGATGTCCTTGTTTGTTTTCCTCAATAATCAGAGACTTTATAGCAATGTCAAGGGTTGGATGTCTTAACTGGGGTGTGGCTGTTCTCTACTGTGACTTGACTGGATTTCAGTTTACTTATTCCCAGCTCTGAGTCAGCAGGGAAGGGGCAGTTTTCTGCCATCACATCTCATCATTGAGCCTAGGCCCTGAACTCAGTTAGGAGACTCAGACAGAGGTGCCTCAATAGAAAAAGTGATTTAAGTGTAGAAGATCCTGTGGTGGATCTGTTTTCATTTTTGAGGAAGTGTTTTTTTTAGTAGACTATAGGGAGAGCCCAATTCTCTAAACATCCACAGAAGGGTTTATAGTCTGAGTATGAAGCGATTTTTTTGAGGCATAAATATCAGGGAAACCTAGGAGAAAAGTGTGAAAGCTAAAGGATGGTAATTGATTTCTGTGTAAAAGCCCTTGCAATGTATTCAAAAACCACTGGAAGAACAACAAATCCTCCAGTTTTCTGATTTTTCTGTCACTGTCGGATCCCTCACATAGCTCTAATACAAATACCCCAGATGGTTTAAAGTAGCTCACTTTGTATAATAGCAACAGATGCTGCAAAAGTACTTACCACTCAAAATGTGCTTTTTTTCTTGAGCAGGAAGTTTTAAGTGCTGCACTGAGTGGTACCAGTCTTAAGTCCTGCTGCCAGGATTTAGTTTGGCAATGAAACTTAAAGGACTTTATACATACACCTCCTTAATATAAGCTGGCACTTTCTTCAGTCCAAGGGTGACAAAGAAGCCCAGATTCTCCAAGGATACCACCTGAATGTGACACCTTGATATTTTCTTCATTTTTATGAATGCAACACAGATTTAAGCATTTTTGATATACTGTTCACACAAATGGCCCCTTCATAGGTTGCCAGGGAAAATGTGTTGACTTGGTTTTGAATTCAGGAGTCTCCAACAATTATGAAAATATGATGCAGGTAATCTTTAACAGCATTTTGTGTATTTAAGTGCTTGGATCAAAGTGCATGGGTGTTTTTGGAAGTCTGGGCCTCTCCTTGGTGTCACTGTGAAGCCTGCATTAATGGATCTACAGTAGGGGGTGTCTTGATTTCCCAAGCGCCTTTCGTCTGCTCTCTTCCTTGGCTGCCGTGCCAGAAAACAAGTCTTAGGACACGTTTTGGGGATCAGCTCATGTAAACACAGACTCACCATTCCTGGACTCATATGGAAGAAATCACCCCCTAGAGAGTAGCGTTGTGCCTGTCATGATTGAGATATGGGATTACATATGTTTCCATCCTTTCACCTAAATATCTACCTAGTCCTCATCTCTTGAATAGCGCTTTCAAGAAAATGCATTCAAATCTGTCTGTTAAATTTGCAACCTGGCAAGAGCGTTTCCACATTGCTGAATGGACATCTAATCTCCCTAGATTATAGGCTGGATGCTAAATCGTGGCTGCTTAACTTCTTAACTAGACTACCACTATAGTATTCAACCTCTTGTCAAACCTATGCACATATACTTAATAATGGTCAAAAAAAAAAACAACCAAAAAGCCTGTACCTGTCTAGACACTTACAATTTGCATTGCAGAAAAAAATTACAAAATATAAAATGTCCTCTTCCCCTGTGTCAAGAAGCACAGAGGTTAATGAGAAGCTGTGTAATTACTGTGCTAGGGACCTGTTTCTGGATGAATGGCTTGGGATTAACTCATTACCCCCTATCCTGACCATGCAATTAGGCCTTGCACCACAATTAAGTCTCTATGTTACGCCTCACTAGTCACTAGATACAGTGATCATTGCCAGGGCACCATTGCTGCTACCTCTTATCTCCATTCTGTGCATGATTACTGAGCCATGGCTCGTGATTGCAATGACAGCTATTGTTTTTGCAAGCCCTATCTGATACATAGTATTGATTAGGTTTGGTGGGAGCTGCAACTCTCAAAGCATGTTGACTGGCAGGCACAGATGCTGACATTGTGGGTTGTCTGTGACTGCTTTCAGCAACATTTTGGGTCTTGCAAGGTCCTTCAAATGTCTGTCAGGGTGGCCAAGGAACAATGATGCCCATCTGTAAGCAGCACTTTTCAACTCTGGATGATCTGATGGATGAGGAGATCTCTTCAGGATGTCCAGCTGAGCCCATAAACAGAGACCCAATCAATCACACCCACTTCTGTCACCCACCCAAACTAAGACCCACAGGTCAAGGGTTCTGTCAAGACATCTCCAGCTCCCTATACTCACCCCTTGACCACAGACAAATTAATTTGATCACTTTAAGTGTGTCTTTATGCTTGGAGTGGTTATTGTGCATTTATTTGTTGTGTCACCTTTAGATCATTGCTTGCAGTTGTTGGGCTGTTTGTTGTCCTTTGTAATCATAAGTTGTTTATTTTGGTAACTTCCTAGAGCAAATGAATCAGACCTGTATGAGTAAAATCCAGGAAAAGACTGCCTGGTCAGACGAATGTCACATCCTTCAGCCCAAAAATTTATCAATTTTTACTGCGCTAATGGATACCATAAGAGAGACTTTCTCATAATAGCAATTGCAGTGATTCCAATGCTTCATTTACAGTAGCTCCAGTCTGGAAAATCTTGCATTATAAATCAAGTATTTGCAGCAACTTCATAATGTATTATCTTGTCAGGATCTTAAAGTAAATAATTGATGAAGATCACTTTTTTCAACCAATCTCCTTTTCTGTGATTGATGGGGTTTCAGACAGATTTTCCATTGCTCTGGAGGCTCCATATGTCAAGAGGCCTCTCAGGTTTCTGGCAATAGTAATCTGCTACTGTTTCTGAGCCTTTTTAGACCATCCTACAAGTTGCTAATGTAAAGAGATGATGATGATACTTTTCATGTATTTATATTTGACAGCATTGTTATTGATGCCAGGAAACAGCATTAGTAGCGTCTTAGATTTTTTCTTTTCTTGTTTCTTTGTGCACTGAGGAATTGACATACAGATAAGTGATGGAACGTTATAATGATAGCTAAAGCTAGAGCCAATAGGTCAGAGGGAAACCTTTCTTCCTGTTAGCTGGTGCAGTTCAGCACTTGTCAGTCATAATGACAAATGGCAGCGTTTGATGAAACAGAGGGCTTACATCATCATTTCCCTAATGAGGGAGCTCACAGCAGGAGGGGAAAAGACAGAGCAAGACAGGCAGTATGGAGGGAGAGATGGATAAAAGGAAAGAAAGAAGACAATTTTACAGTTGCCAAATACCCATGGCTGCCCAGAGATTTTCTATGTTTATCAGTGAACTGATTTTAGGATTGCTCTGGAATACTTAAACTATAAAACTATAATCAGTTAAATAAAGGAAGTCTAACTTAAATGATTGCTTTTGCTTTTGTTTCCAGCTCAGCTTGACTTTTAAATTTCCTTTTGTTCTGATCAAAAAAGCCTTCTTAAGACAGATATTTGAACCAAGCTATCTGTATTGTTCGGGTTATTTGGAGCCCGCTTATGGAAAGCCATGTAGAAAGCAACAGAGACACTGTACATTTAAACAGTAACTTTTAGCTGCTAGGCCAACAGGAGCATAGCTAAAGGGTTTTGCTGAAATACATCCTTTTCGTTCATAATATTATTTGTCATAGCATTTTGTGTGACTATAGAATAGTAGCTTCAGAGGCAGCCAGGCCCTGTGCGCCTGTGTCTCTGTGTGTCTTTATGGTTGGCTCTGGACTTGGCGCTGGAGTCCGAGGGGGAGATTATCTGGCCTGTCTGCCTTCAGGAGCTCTCAGGGTTTGTGTCTTTGTGCAGCATTAGAGCAGGCTGGGAGTGCGCCCACCGAGAGAGGGGAAATGTGTTTGACATACGCTCAGCGCACACGGTCGGGGAGACTGAAACAGCAGGATACGATTAATGACCACAGAATCAGATTGTTACAATATGGCTTCCCTCACCCCCACCTTCTTCACCGTGGGGCTGTCATATTTCACAGACTTGCCTGCCTGCGTGTGTTTGTTGTGTGCTTGTGTGTGTGCCTTGGTTGTGAAGGGGCCCTTTTCTCCTCTGTATTTTGTTGTCTCTCTCTCTCTGTCTCTCTTTCTCTCTCTCTGTCCTTCCCTGTTGTTGTGGGTCATTTATATGCAACAGTGCATTCTTGGGTCTTACAGGAGAGTCTGTTCTCTTGGTTATTGTGGAATAGTTTGGCTGATCAGATACATGGAAACAGGTCCTTCAGTCCATGTTGTCATATACGTATAGCCTGCAGCCTGCAAATACAGAAGTTAGCGTATCCATAAATTTTTATATGTAAAACTGGACAATC
>VUQH01042831.1:0-10281 GCA_015106775.1 Etroplus canarensis | reverse complement strand
TATATGTGTGTGTGTGTATGTATACACTACCTGTCAGAAGTTGGCCATAGTGGAGAGTGGCCAGGCATATCCAAACATTTGACTGGTAGTGTAAGGCTGGAAAAGTAAGTGGTGCTACAAAAGAAACAGCTTCAGGAACATGTTGAAACTAATTAGGTCAATTGGCAACAGGCCGTAATGTGATCGGGTATAAAACAAGCACCTTAGAGAGACAGAGTCTCTCAGAAATAAAAATGGGCAGAGGTTCAGCAATCTGCCAGAAACTGTGCTTACAAATTATGAGGCAATTTTAGAAATATGTTCCTCAGTGTAAAAATGGAAAGACATTGAATTTGCCATCATCTCGAGTACATGATATCATCAAAAGAATGAGAGGATCTGGAGATATCTCTGTGTACAATGGACCCAGCCAAAAACCAATACTGGATGCTTGTGATCTTTGAGCCTTCAGGCAGTACTGCATTGCAAACAGGCATAATTCCGTCATGGAAATCACTGCATGGGCTCAGGAAACCTGTCACATTTTTAAAACTTTAAAAAACACCTATGAAAGAACCGAATGAAATCAAAACAAACACTTGAGATGTACTTCTAAGGCTATGAAGGTCTGAACACGCTTAGCCATACTCCACTATGGCCAAGTGTGTCCAGACTTTTGACTGGTAGTGTATGTTTGTGTGTGTGTATTTGTGTTGGCAGACAACTGCTTGTGATCATCACACTATCTCTCCATAAAAAGCATGACCTGACAGGCCCTGAAACACTTCAACAAAGTAACTTATCACACAAGGCATGAACACACACATTGTAACCAGGCTGCTGAGCTTTAAATAAAGCCACGGTAACTTACTGCACCTAGCTTGGCTACGTACGTGTTAACACTATGTCTGAGTCGTTTTTCATCAGTAGATAGTTTAACCTGTGATTAACTTCTCTGTGTACTTTATGCTAGGTAGCTAAGTGCAGCGCTGCAGCCTCCCTGCCATCAAACAGCAGCACATTTAAATCGATCGCCCAGGATCACACAGAAACATGGCTACGATTGAACATTAGTGCCGGGTATATGATCCTATACTGTCGGAAGAGTGTGCATTTTGTTTCAGTCGATGTTTGGTGAGGCCCGTACACACAGCCAGTGCAAAAACGCTTTCAACAGTCTGGCAGAGAGGCACCTTCTTAGAAGCAGCAGCTTACCTGCGTGGGGCAAATCTAAAGCGACATGAAGAGCGTAAGAATCGCACAGGGCTGACGTACAGCTGCGCGCATATTTACTGAACCGGAGGCTTATCAGTCACTTTGAAGCCAGGATCTGTCTGACGCCGTCCAGCCCTGGGAAAACAGCTAAGAAGCACCCACTAGTGGAAGTCCCTCACACGTGAACTGGGTTGAGTTATCACGTGACGTTTCATGTGCGCCACGATTGGTTTAGGAGCCACTTCCTAGAGACCGGAGAGGGCGATAATTCAAGTTACTGCGATTTTGAAATTTCTATTTCATTTTGATCAGCTGTGCCGTGAAGACGAGAGTTGCTGAAGCTGGGTTAAGAGAGAGAGAGGTGGAGCAGCAGTATGGCCCTGATTGCTCTGAGAGTGCTGATGGAGAAGTATAGGGAGGGTGAGAAGGAGGAAAGCATGTGATGGGGTGTCTAGAGAGGATCTGTGGTATTGTATGAGGAAGTCAGGAGTGGCAGATAGCTATGTGATGGTGGTGCAGGTCAGGACATGTATGAGGACGGTGAGACAGTGGGGAGGTGTGCAGTTGGAGTGGCAGATGGGTTCAAGGTGGGGGTGGGTTGACAGATGAGGTCAGGCAGGAATCTCCATGGACTATGATGTTTGCAGACGACACTGTGATCTGTAAGGGAGCTGGTGGAAGAGAGTCTGGAGAGGTGGAGGTATGCACTGAAGAGAAGTGGAATAAAATTCAGTAGAAGCAAGACAGAATACATGTGTGTGGAATGGTGAAGGTGGATGAGTTTAAATACCTGGGGTCAACCATCCAAAGCAATGGACAGCGCACAAGAGAGGTGAGTGCAGGCAGGGTGGAGTAGGTGGAGACGAGTGTCAGGAGTGCTTTGTGACAGAAGGATAGTGGTAAGACAGAAAGGGAAGGTTTACAAGACTGTAGAGAGACCTGCTATGATGTATGGTTTGTAGATGCCGGTGCTGACCAAAAGACAGAAGGTGGAGATGGTGAAATTTTTGCTGGGAGTGACCTGGATGGACAGGATTAGAAATAAGTACATCAGAGGGACGGCTCAGGTTGAGAAATTTGGAGATTGTCATGCACGGAGAGGAGGTATAGTGGATACATTGGGCAAAAGATGTTGAAGATGGAGCTGCCAAGCAGGAGGAAAAGAGGAAGACCTCAGAGGAGGTTCGTGGATGTAATGAAGGAGGACATGCAGAGGGTTGAAGTCACAGAAGAGGATGCAAGGGATAGGGTGAGATGGAGGCAGATGATCCGTTGTGTCAACCCCTAAGGGGAGCAGCTGAAAGAAAAAGAAGAGGGACAGCTTAGGTTGAGCTGCTAGGAAACAAAATCAGAGAGGTACGTTTGAGATGGTTTGCACATGTACTGGACAAAGGATGTTGAAGATGGAGCTGCCAGGCAGGAGGAAAAGGAAGACCACATAGGAGGTTCATGGAAGTAGTGAAGGAGGACATGCAGAGGGTTGGGGGTGACAGAAGAGGGCTAGATGGAGGCAGATTATCTGCTGAATTACCCTTAAGAGAGCAGCTGAAAGACAAAGATTTCAATTTCATTTTTTAAAATCAGTATATTTTCATTTGGCTCCCTGAGTGGATTTACTCATTTAGTTTTCATCATTTTCAGTGTTAGTCTTTTTTAGTTATAACACTATGTGTCAGCGTCAAGATTTGAGAAGCTCAAAGCAGGTATTAGAATACAAAGACAACACTTTGTGAAGGAAGTCATGTGGACATCCCAGTCTCAATAAACAGATGCACACTAAACCTCTGCTGGCAGGTTGTGATGTCAAATGTGATGAAACTTTTATTTCTATTAACTACAATGATTTTCACAACTGTTTCATTTTTGGTTGAGTTTTAGTCAACTATTATCACCTTGGCAGTAACTTTTTTTTTTTAAGTAATGTGGAAAGTAACTCAAGACATTTACTCAAGCGCTCTACTCATGCGCAGTACTTTATCTAATTTACTACATCTCAGAGGGAGAAACTGTATTTTTTCTCTCCAGCGTATTTTCCTGGCTTCTTTAATGACTACTTAGTTTTTTGAATTCCAGTTACATGAAAAAAATTAATACTAAAACATTGGGGTTTCTGGTGACCTTTTGGAGGGTTCAGGTTGTGGAATGGTTGTCTTATGTTTAAACACTGAATAAATCCTTGAGTAGCTCTAATGGTAAAATGCTGCTTATACAATGATTCTTCTTGTTCTTCTTTCGGCTGCTCCCATTAGGGGTCGCCACAGTGGATCATCTGCCTCCATCTCACCCTATCCCTTGCATCCTCTTCCCTCACGCCAACCCTCTGCATGTCACCAGAGGCGGTTGTTGTTAACCCAGGCTGTGACCAATCTGGTATGGAAGTTGTATTATGAATTCGCATCTTTGATTTGGCAAAGATTTTACACCAAATGCCCTTCATGATGTAACCCTCCCTATTTACCCGGGCTTGGGACCAGCGCTGGGACTACACTTGCTTGTGGGCCCCTGTGGCTGGGTCCTGCTTATACATGATTATTTAGTGTTAATATGTCATGCAATACTAAATTAGTTACTAGCCATTTTACTGTAAGCTTTTTCTTGTACTTTTAAGTTAGGTAATTTTGCTGACAATACTACTTTAACTGAAGTAGTTATTTTTACATGTAATGAAATGCTTTTAAACTTTGGTATTGGTACTTTTATCTAAGTTAATGTTGTAAGAGCTTCTTACACCATTAGGTAAAGGTGTCCATCTCTCAGCATTTTATATATTTATTTAAATGAAGATAGTTAAAGAAGTGGCAGTTAAGTACATAATCACATATTTAATGCAAAATAAAAACCATAAAATGCAGATACACAGAAACAAGAATACAAATATACAGACTGAAAGCTGCCTGATAATGAAATGCCTTTACACACTTCAGCCCACCTACACAGGTGGCTTCATGTGCAAAATGGGCTCGGCTCGTTTGTCACCTCTAGTTGTATTTAAGGCAGAACAAGTTATTTCAATCATTCGTCATTATATTGTGTTTGGTAGCCTTAAAGATCCAAAGATAATCAAGCAATTTTAAGAATGTGATTGTTATGAACAGAAAAGCAAGAAGTCATGTCATTTAAGATTAAAATGGAAATTTATTATTTAAACATTAAAATGTATTAAATACTTAACTGGAGAACCTACTTTGATGAAAACTGCATTTAAAGCTACTTTTCAAGCAATTTAAAAAAAGTTCCATTTTAGTAGCAGGTACAATATCACTGTCTGACAAAAAACATTTTACCATCCGTGATCATACTGCTACTATGAGCACAAGACATCAGAGAAATTAGAAGAGTATTTAAGCCAGTTACAAAGACCGAGGCAAACATTCTTGAGGAAGATTTTTTTAATTTTCAAATTATACTTTGAGGCCAATAATTTCTTTTTACAAAAATAAAAAAAGAAATGAAATGTTTCTCCATACCGTAGAAAGAGTTGCATGATGATGCCCTGGAGTTAGGTGGGCAGAGGCTTTGCATAAGTAGCAAAAAAGAAAATCAACATAAATCAAAAACAACATGTTCAAGTAAAAACTGTAGCCACAATGAAGTTACATCATAGCCTGGTGGCAATTCTTGGAAATTAAGACAGTCGTTTGAGTTTTGTGTCAGAGAAATCCAACTGAGCCCAGGGGACCAGTTCCTCTAACAAACTGTAGTTCTTTATAAGACAAAAGTGCTCAGTAAGATTAAAAGAACTACCGTATGTTGCCTTAGAAGTGTAGGTTGGCACTGAATTGTGCAAGAAATTTAAAGTTCAAAATTGTTGATGATAAACCTGCAGCATTGGGCATTGACATCTTCAGTGGATGTATATAAATGCAGACAGACACATTCTGCTTAGCTGAACTCCACTGTTCCACACGAAGCCCATTGACATTTATTAGTTGACTTTTTTATCACTGGTGGAATCACTTGCAGCTGTGTCATAATGGCACTTCTCCACGCATCGCCTTGGAAACCATCCTCTTACACGCTCTCCAGCTTAATGCCAAAACAGAAATAAGAGAAAGTTACAAATTTCTTACACTATATTTAAAAATTCAACAAGACAAAAATGCCATCTTACCTCTCATTTGCTCCTCGCTCAAAACTTTGTCTCCATACATCCACCATCTAAAGGGAAAAATACGAATACAGTTTCAGAACATTAATTAAAGACTAATTACAATCCTCAGTAGCCTGATGATCTGACCTTTACCCATAAGGCCATGCTCCACCCTAAAGATCTACATGGAACTGCTCTCCTGTGGGCTCACCATCAGCACGAGGAGCCTAAGTGGTCTGGTGCATTGAATCAGGCAGCTGAAGGTGAACCGATGGCAATTAAAACCCTGCTGTTATTTGACTTCTGTGCTAATCACAGTTTGCCCATAATGGACCTAGGCCACAAGCTTGTTCCTGAAGGCCTTTCATGGTATCATAAAATTGGGAACCATATATCTTAGACAAGCAAGAAGTTGAACTGCCATGAGTTGGTCAGGAGGCTAGAAAGGATGCTAGCTGGGCCTGGTGCACCCATCTTATGGTGGTTTGATGTGAGCGTTTAGCAAAAGCCCTGGTTCTGGACATCTTCAGTTCAAAAGCTGGAGAAGGTGGTGAGGGACAGAAAGGCCTGGGAAGCTTTTCTTAAAGGTGTGTTAGAGTTTCTTTCAGTGTGAGTCTGCTAGGGTCGGTCTGCTTGGGGCCACTTGGGTATGAGTGACATTAGATGGTGTGCATGGAGGCTTGTGAGGAAATATATGCCTATCAATTTTTTTAACTGCAAGGATGAGTTTGTCACTTGTCTGTGGAAATTATAACAAGCCCATTAGACTGGTGCCCAACATAGTTAAGTAGGAGAAAACAAATGAAAAGATGGACCAACAATAAACAGAAGACAGTGTTTATGTGCGGACAAACTTACTTGGTACCACGAGTAGCTAGGATGGTATCTCCCTTGCTGAGGGGGATCCTGGGCTCCTCGGTGCAAGGGGTTCTAAAAAAAGTTTGAAGACCCTTGTTGAGAGGGCAGCAAGCTCCATTATAATCCTCTACTGCCTGGTACTGGACCTGCTGGTCAAGGCAAAAAACATACCTGGTTATTTTCCTGTTCCTACCATCATGTTAGGAGTTACTTTGGTATGTGCATAAACTCTTTAATCTTTCTGCATTAAAATTTCTGATACATTTCACATTATTTTTTATATAATCTACACTGCATGAAGGGTCACTCTGTTTTTTTACATGGTGACATGGTGATTTCACTACATATAGTGTACTCTGTTAAAAACTCAGGAATAGTCGAAAAAACAGTTTCTCGACCTTAGGAGATTATATTGACTGTGACACACTGTGTTTATGTTTTTAGCTTATTACCATGAGAATACACTCATCTTAACTAGTAAGTTTAGCTTTCTGAACACACTATACAAGCTACAAGTATTCAATATATAAATAAATCCCTAAGAAATGATTGAAGAGTGATCAGATGGATGGAAGAACCATTTGAGAACCCATCAAATATGAGGGATAATTTGAACTTCTTGTTTTTCGTCATTTGCCATTTGTTAATATTACTCGTGGTATTACTAAAATTTGTGACGATATTTTGATTTACTGGCATAAATTTAATTTTCAACTTTTTTGGTGACAGAGGCACAAAGCAATGGTTTATGGATAATTACATGAATGGAGAATAATACAAATTGGCACTACTGACAACTGGATGAAATATCCCAAACTTTTTGCACAAATCACACCTTGTTCTTGCCAATCCAGCCAAAAACCTACTACTGCACAAACATCAACACCACATAGATCCAGTATGGATATGGCAGGTACTTACACTTCTTACTCGTTTATCAGCTTTCTGCTTCAACTGCTCAATCTGTGCAAGGAAGAACAGCAGTTACAATCACCAATGTTTATAAAATATAAATTCCACTTATATCTTTTCCAAAAAATGTCTTATGAGTATGAGCACTCATTGTATCTATTGGATTTTACCACCTTCCACAAGTAAAAAATAATTTATTATCTAGCATAAAGACATGTGAGTTCACACAAGAACAGTGACAGACAAATTCAACAATGCACACACTACCCAACTGAACTTACAGTTAAGGTGTGCTGGTGACACTTGGGATGGACTGGCCATTCAATGCCATCGCCTTTGGGTGTCCCTGACCATGTGAAGACTTGCTTAAAATTCAGCCAGCGGCTGGCGAGGTCATAAGGGAAGATAAAGTCCTCCCCTGTTTGGTAGTGCTGTATTCTGTCTTTGGCCTATTAAAAAAGACAAGGGAAATGGAAATGTGTGTGTGACTGATGTCAAGTTTTTGTAATTAGCAAACCATATTGTACCATATGATGATCCTGTAACATGTGCAAATGTCAAAAATTGACATTTTCAATATAAAGTACCACAACAACTGAATGTTAAAAAAATTTTCATTTGAAATCCTTCAGTATTGTGTGAATGTAAAAGCACTTTGACAGCCCAGATTATTGTTTGTGGATTAAACAACGAAAGAGAAAAAGATTTGTCTATCTCAAATTACACAGATATCACAGAATCTTATCACAAAACAAAGTTACAGAAAATCAGAGACATTCTGACCTTTTCCTCTATCCAGGACTCGATTGAGGTCTTATTTCGAAGGATGACTTTCATCTGAAAACGAGAGATCATTTCATTATCAGAATCTGCAATCATTCAGCCTATATTTTCTTAAAGAAATAATAATAATAAATGATAAGTATTACTGGATTATTGATTGCTCCTAGATATACACTACAAATGCTCAAACTTCAGACAAAATGTTATTACAGTTTTTCATTTTTTATGTCTGACTCATAACTCAATATATATTTTTTATGCTATGTCCTGAGTCTTTCAATATGTGTACAATTTTTGTCACAAATAAATAAGGAGGGGTATAGATAAGCCATGCACGTATATAACCACAGTTTTACATCTGATAGGCCCAGTCACATCAATGTCTACATACTCTATAATATGCTGATTGGCCAGATTTTCACCAAATGCTTTCCAAATTGCTTTTGTCTTGAAGTGAAAACTGAGCTTGCACAATGTTTTGGAATTTCCCCATCTGGGAATGAATAAGGTTTTTTGTCTTTTTGTTTGTAATCTTGCTTTATAATATTATGGCTAAAAGAACTGGGTCAGATTTCTATTTTCATAGCCAAAAGTTTGTGGAGATTGCACATCTGAGGAAAAACTTACCTGTATGAAAAAGAGCATACCGACGGCAATAGTGGTGCCAAGTGCCAAACCTAAGGCAAAGAGTGTAGCAGCAAAGGCGGGCACACTGAAGGGCATGAGAGGTTGAAATTGACGTACAGCACTCATGTCAATCTTTACGGTACTCCAACCGAATGATATCTGCAGTGAGAAAAGAGACAACAGCTTTATAAGCCTGGTGAGGGCTCTGCCTAAAACTGTGATAATGGGCCATCAAAAGCACGGTGTAATGAGCTGAACTGATTACTCACCCTCTCATACAGCTGCGTGTACATGGTCATAATGAAGATAATGGCAGCGTGTGAGCAACCCAGTGGAGCCAAGAGCAGGAAGCTGGTGAAGTAGGCGTGGTTCAAGTGGCCACAGCAGTTGTTGATCCAAGGGCAGTGGTGGTCCATTTTCATCACGCACCTAAGGGAAGGGAGGCAGAGGAGGAGTGCAGGGGTTATGGACTAGTGGTTTGGGAGGAGGCAAGAGTGATAGGTTCATCAGCAAGCCACACTGTATCTTTTTTTTTAAAAAAAAGAATACAGATAATCTTTGGGTCTAAACTCATTTTCCAATCACTATATAACTGTAAAAACAGAGATAAAGACACATATGACATAAAATATCTTTCATGCTGTCCATAAAGTGCACAGCACGCCAGTGAGATGCATGCATGGGCAGAAATAACATGGTGTGTATCATACAACAGTAGAAGATGTACACGCACAAGACAGGTCAGTTTGATGTGTTGACAAGGACAGTGATTTTGCAGTTGTAGTGCCTCATCACTGATCTAATTTCATTAGTTTACAAAGACATGCCAGGGGTTGTCTAACACAGAGATATTTTTGGCACCCTTGAAAGCTGTTTTAGCTACCACCAGAGGAAACTTATGAGCGACCAAAATGATAAGAAATGAGAATAAAACAGTTTGGGAATGTGTTTAATACTAATCAACGGTTGAACAAGTGGTACATAAACTTAAATGTGATACCGCTGACTTCAAGCAGTCAACTTTCCTCTAATTCACAGCTGCTATACTTTACACAGGCGCTGAATAAGCCAGGAAATCTGCACTGTTTCGACTGGGTCTGAACAATCCACACTCTGCCAGTGGTTTTAATGACTGTATTTCAAGTGTTTAACCGTCCAGAGCCAGGCTGAACCAGACTATTCCAGTGGTTTTAATGGTGATGGACGATAACTCACTGTGTTTAATTATACAAGATCTGTATGTATCTGTATCCTCTGTGGAGATCGTCCAGAGCACCAAATTCCTTGGTGTTCGTCGGGCAGAGAACCTCAGCTGGTCACTCAACGCCAGCTCAATCACCAGGAAAGCCCAGCAGCGCCTCTACTTCCTGAGGGGGCTGAGGAAAGCCTATCTCCCTCTCCAAATCCTGACTTTGTTCTACAGAGGGACCATTGAGAGCATCCTGAGCAGCTGCTTCACTGCCTGGTTTGGGAACAGCACCATTTCGGAACGCAAGAGCCTTCAGCGGATAGTGAGGACAGCTGAAAAGATCATCGGTGTCTCTCTTCCCTCTGTCATGGACATTTACACCACACGCTGCATCCGCAAAGCTTACAGCATTGTGGATGATCCCACACACCCCTCACACACACTCTTCACCCTCCTGCCATCCAGGAAGAGGTACCGGAGCGTCTAACAGTTTCTTCCCTCAATCCATCAGGCTCCTCAATCACCCAGGACTGTACTACAAAAAGTCCCCCTCACACTCACCCACACACACAAACCCAGAACCGCATTACACTATAAACCCTGTCTCTCTCACTCACACACTACCTCA
>VUQH01042829.1:0-21686 GCA_015106775.1 Etroplus canarensis | reverse complement strand
TACATTCTCATCAACCACTTATATTGAAGTAATTGAAATCTTGTGTTTATTGTTTATTTTTGTGCTTTTAAACAAGCATCCCTATAATCCTCATCAGTATTTTCCTGCATATCCCTTCTCCAGGCATCTAATTTATCTAGTGTGATTCTGTGCTATGTGCTACTAACATATTGTAGTATTTAGATAGTTGGCCCTTCCCTTCCAAGTTAGCAAGTGTCATTTCCTCTAATTTAGATAAAGATGGTATACACATTATCTGTTTGTGCTTTGAAGACATATAACTCCTTAACTGCAAATATTTGAAGAAGTGCTTCTTCGAATACACACCCCTGTTAAAATACTGAGTATTTGTGATGCAAAAATGAGACAACAATAAATCATTGAAAAAAATTTCCACCCTTCAACTGAAAGACAAACAAATCTGTTGGGGGGAAAATATGAAAAATTAAAAATACGCCATAAGCTGGTTGCATAAGTGTGTACACCTTAACACTAATACTTTGTTGAAACACATTTTTCTTTAGTTACAGAATTCAGTCGTTTTGGATAGGCATCTATCTGATGGTGCATCTTGGCTTGACAATATTTGCTGCTCTTTTGCAGAAGTGCTCCAAATCTGTCAAGATTGCAAGGGCATTTTGTGCACAGCCCTCTTTAGGCCACCTCACAGATTTTCATTAAATATACCTTCAGCTGCTCCCTTGTATTCTCTCCAAGGGGTCTTCACAGCAGATTATTATATGTGTGTATATATATATATATATAATTATTATATAATTTGGCAGATGTTTTACCCCAGATGCCTCTCCTGACACAGCCCTTACTTCAGTCTTGGTTTTATCAGACGATATCACACTTTCCCACATGCTTTTGGAAGTCCAGATGTGCTTTTTTTTATCTTTTTTGCAAAATTTAGCTGGGCTTGGACGTATTCTGTTTCGCGACCCTACCCATAGTGCAGACACTTGGAGAATACAGGAGATTGTTGCCACATGTACTGAGGAGTGCATGCCAGAAATTCCTGCAGCTCCTTCAGTGATGCTGTAGGCCTCTTGGCAGTCTCCCTGATCAGTTTTCATTTAATCTTTTCATCAGTTTATGTAGGGATATCCAGTTCTCTATAACATCACTGTGGTTCCAGTTTTCATTTTCTCCTTTTCTTGATGACTGTCTTCACTGTGTCCCATGGTATATGTAATGTTGTGGGAATTTTTTGTACCCTTCTCCTGACTTATACCTTTTAACAATAAGACCCTTTTGATGCTTTGTCAGCACTCTGTGACCCATGGCTTTTGCTGTAGGATGCAACCAGGTTATTGTCAGGACCATCATATTAGGGCAGCTGAACTTTATTTAAGGTTGATCAGTCATTTTTAAAGTATTAGTTTTATGGTGTACACATTAACACAACAAGCTCATTGTACATTTTTTTATTTGTTGTATTTTTCACCCTAACAGATTAGTTTCTTTTTCAATTGAATTGTACAGGTTATAGGTCATATTAAAGGTGAAGAAAGTTTTGAAACGATTTATCATGGTCTCATTTTTTACATCAGAAATAAGTGATATTTTAACAGGGATGTGTAGAATTTGTATATCCACTGTATTTTGATTTTCAACGTATGTACATTATACGTTCAAAGGGCTCATTGGTCAGCCCTCAAGCTGACCAATGACACTATTTCAGTGATAACCGTCCTCTTGATAAATTGGAACTCTGAAAATGTGTTCTGTTGTGGCTAATAGTTTCTAAGACTTAACATACAGGACATTATCTCACAGGAAGTTATAGGATAAACTTCTGAGCAGAGAAGCTATACTTTGCTAAAGTGATTTGATGTAAATAAGACCTCCTGGTTAAATAAAGGCACATATATAGATAAAAAAAAACACCAGTTCCTACATTCACCAGGTAGAACATAAGTTACCACTGAAAAGCCTGTACATTTATGTGGAATTATGAAGAATTCATACTTGTCTTCTTCTTCTTCTTCTTCCTCTTCTTTCGGCTGTTCCCGTTAGGGGTCGCCACAGCGGATCATCTGCCTCCATCTCATCCTATCCCTTGCATCCTCTTCCCTCACACCAACCCTCTGCATGTCCTCCTTCACTACATCCATCAATCTTCTCTGTGGTCTTCCTCTTCTCCTCCTGCCTGGCAGCTCCATCTTCAACATCCTTTGTCCAATATATCCACTATCCCACTTGTAATAGAGCATTTTTACACAGCAGCACCACGACTGCATTGTAAATCACCCATTCCACCAGCAGATGGCGGAAGAGCATTTCCTGTGTGGTTTATAAATCATAGGTTGACCACAATCACAAGCCTAAACATTGGAATTTCTCCTACACATTTATCACTTCAATTTTTCTCAATTTTTTCCATGTTTAATTTTGTGTCTCTCAGTCCTAGAGAATAACTTGCAAGAACAGTTTTCATTTTAGCTTTCTATAATTGTGGGTTAATGTCTTCATTGACATGAGTTTGCCTTTATAAATTTAAAGTAATCCCCTAAGAAATAAAATGCAGCACACTTCAGTGAAAACCATTTCAGCCACCCTTATTAACTACATTATGTGACTTGGATTTCAATTTCAGGTCTTTTTGAAAAGCTGAGGAATGTGTTCGTGCATATTTGTATCTCTAAATTTTGTTTCTTGTATGCCAGTGCTCTCACTGATATGTGTGCATCTGTGTGTGTCTTCCTGTAAATGCACGGCAGGTAATTTGAGTGTTTTTCCTGTATATGTGTGGTTTTTTGTGGGAGGAGGGAGACAGGAACATAAGTGGAGATGACTCACCAGTCTTTTGTGACAGTGGTGCAGAGAGAGTGCTTTCACCCATTTCTCTCCCTTGGGGCTTGCATACAAAACAAGAAATAGAGAGAGGATAAAGAAGAAAAAGGAGAGGAAGATTGGGTGTTAGGAAGCATTAGGGAGGAGTGGGGGGAGGTGGATAATTGAAGGAAAAAATGGAGAAGATGGGAAATGAGTGTAGAGAGCTGGACAAAGAAAGGCGAAGAAAAGATGAAAGGAGTGAGCAAAAAAGACGAGGGTTGCAGAGATCATAAACAAAGGATGCAGTTTCACGGGAGAAGCATTGGCAGCTATGTCTCTCTTGTCCTAATGGCTGGTGAATGCATTGTTGATAGGCCATAGTGTGTTGAACATAGGTAGTAACAGATGAATCAAAAACAAAGAAAGTCTCAAAGACAAGCTTCAGATTTAATTTGAAAAAACTCAAGATCAGGAATTTTGTCACATGGGAAAGTTCAAAAATCTTGAACTTTTGAAGAAGACATGCAGTCTATCTTTCACCATTTATGTATCATCAACTTACTTGCAAAAAATTGTGACAAATACAAATTAAAGAAATGAAAATGTGCTTTTCATGCTTCATATGCTCAAATACTGTCTGATTTGTCTTGGTAGTATTTTTAAGCATTTTTATGATTGCCCAGAGGTGCCATAGCTCATGTTTTCTTGTAAAATTATCTGTCTCTGCTCTCATTGCAGCTTTCAGATCCTCAGATCCTAAAAGTGTTATCAAATTTGAAAACAAGGAACGAGCAAGTTGAAGCTGTTTAAAACTCTATAATCTACAGGCTAAAATAGAGATCATGTGACAGCAAGTTGATGATATATGTATATTTATCAAATAGATTTACATTCTTGGCAACTAATATGTAAAAAAAATACACAGTGACTATGCTTCTGTACCAAAGTGCTTCACCACAGTAGTGTGTTAAATGCAACAGCTTTCCACCATTCCCTTAGTAATTCTTGTAGTAATACACCTTCACATATTTCTCTTAAAGTTCTGTAGAGGTTTTCAATAATACCATGTTAAATACTGCAGGACACACTGGGTCAGTTATAGTAACAGTAAATTATGATTCAATTATAGCACACCCACCAGGAAAAATAAAAATGACTACTGTTATGCCTTTTTAGTTTTTAACTCTGCAGTTATTGTAATCACAGTTACAAACACTGTAACAAAGGGGTCATGTAACAGGATAAACACTAATTAGAATCATTTCTCAGTTTCAAAAAAGGTCTGGAAATCAGTGGCTTGATGGAGTTTAAAAAGCAACATGAGGTAGCTTACAATCCTCCAAACATTTCTCACGATCCCATGTTCAGATAGGTTAAAAGTCACATCACCAAATGGGAAATAGATGTACAGCAGCAATGTTGTTACATGTACAACCTGCAAAGGAAAAGCTTTTTGTGCTTTCAGCTTGATTGCAGCAAAATAGGTTCATCTGAAATTCTATAATTTTTAATGGTCCATTCAGAACAGCACAAGTTAACACCAACAAACCAACACAGTGCCACTGTAAAAAAGGAATAACAGAATACGAAAAGTCATCAAAACCACACATAAAAATACACCATTTGCCAAACAAGAAAACACAAACAAGGTCCTGTTAGTTGCCATGCAACCTAATATGACCCATTTTGTATCAGTGTTTGCAAAGGTGATTTGTTCCTTTCTATGTCATGGCTGGTTTTTCAGCCATGTGTAAACACATCTGTCACACAATATCACAGAGAAGCACAACTTTTGCTGGTGATGGTCTTTTTGCACTTTGAGTGTGTAAATATCTATAATGCTACAATGACTGTAAACTTGATACCTCACAAACATATATACATTAAAGTCTGTTCAGCTAATTCAGCTATTTAGCTGACATTTAAAGTTAAAGGTGGAACCAAAGTCCCACCGCTGTAGAAATTCCAGGATCATTATTCAATAATATTTTGATGGCTATTCAATATTTATACTACAGTGGATGACATTTTCCCTCACATTTCTGCTTCTGTGAATGCATGGGCTTCTTGGGGCCATTGCTGATGAATTGTTGTGCTGTCAGACTCTTCTGTGCCAGGAGCTGGATGTAAACCAGATTTTGTGCCTGTGAGAGTTGGAGGCTTTTGAAAGATTCAAATTGCATTTTAATTATAGCACACCCACCAGGCAACATATAAATGATTACTATAAGGACATAATGTGATCTAAAGCTTGACACACAATTATCCTATTGTGATGGGAAAAAATGTAAGTCTCAGTTGTGTAGTATGTCATAGAAACATGAATGAGGGAATGTAAATAGCAGCATCACAACAATGCTCTTTTTGTTCACAGCTTGGCAACAAGGTGTGAAAGAGGACTTCATGGAAGCTTCCTTTTTATAAGCTGAAGTGTGTCAGCCTTCCTCTGCGTGGATTTAATGCATGATCAGAATAATTCTGCTTAGTCACATTGTCATATATCAATCCTGAGAAACACTGAACTGAATTAACTCTGACATTATGAACAATGTTGCATAGGCTTTATCCAGCTGTTTGTGCATCATGTTCCATGCAGTTATTATAATGCAAGCTAGAGTGTGTGGCATTTATTATAGGGCATACATGTCGCATACCTAACTCACGAAGCCATAAATTCTGATACATTAGTGTAAAACAAATAGGAACATAGAGGAAAAACACAAAAAGGATTAACTGCCTTGATAATTTTAGATTTGATTTATGGAAATATTTTGCTGAACTTACACCACACGGCAGTTTAGAATCCTCTTGTCATATTATTGTAAACTTGTCTTTTATATCAAATTGTCAATGGTTCTTCACCTAATTTAAAAAAGCCATATACCGACATTTACAGAAAGCCCAAGTGACATCATTCACTCTAAATTATTTGATTATCGTCACACAAAGACAGAGTACTCAGAAACTTCCACTAAACTGAGAACAGGACATCTCTTGGGTCTTTGCTAGATGACGGTAAATCAATTATTTGAAGGACACCAGGGCCCTGGGGTCAGATTGACCCCCACTGTCATGATGATGTCCTCTTTCTGAATTAATTTACTCACTGTGCTACAAAACCTACAAAAAGTCTTCACCCCCTTGGATGTTTCATCCTTTTAATGATTCAATATATACAATCATGGTCAATATAATTTGGCTTTTGTGACAAGAATTTGCAAAAAAAAAAAGCTTTTTTCATGTCAAAGTGAAAACAGAGTTTTACAAACTAACGTCAATTAATTAGGTAAGGTAAAAATAAATGTTTGCAAAAATATTCACCTTCTTTAAAGGGACTGACCTGATTCCACAGAGGTCCAACTTAATATGTGTCAAGTGATTGTAATATAAAAACACCTGTGTCTGGGAAGTCCAGTCGCTGGTTCATCAGTATTCCTGCTACAATTGCAAGATGGGGAGAAAAGAACACTCCAAGCAATTCAGAGAAAATGTCATAGAAAACTATGAGTCAGGAGATGGCTACAAAAATATTTTCAACTCACTGAACATCCCATGGAGTTCAGTCAAATCCATCATTAAGAAATGAAAGGAGTAAGGCACTTGTCCAAATCTGCCTAGAGCTTGCCTTCCACACAAACTGAGTGACTGGGCAAAAAGAAGGCTGCTGAGGGAGGCCGTCAAGATATCCACAACCACTCTGAAGGAGTTAAAAGCTTCAATGGCTCAGATGGGAGAGACTGTACATACAACAACTGTTGTCTGGGTTTTTCACCAGTCAAAACTGTATGGGAGAGTGGCAAAGAGAAAGCCACTGTTAAAAAATCTCATATGAAATCGCTCATGGAATTCATCCAAAAGCATGTGGGAGACTCCAAGGTCATTTGGAATAAAGTTCTTTGGTCTGCTGAGACAAAAATTGAGCTGTTTTTGGTCATCATACTAGATGCTATGCTTGGGGAACACCAAACACTGCACATCACCACAAACACACCATCTCAACCGTGAAGCATGGTGGTGGCAGCATCATGCTCTGGGGATGCTTCTCATCAGTAGGCACTGGAAGGCTTGTAAAGGTATAGGGGAACATGAATGCAGAAAAATATTGCCAAATCCTGGAGGATAATCTGACTCAGGAGAGCTATAGCTTGGGAGAAGATTTATTTTCCAGCAAGACAACAACCCCAAGCATACAGCAAAAGCTACGCAGAAATAGTTCAAAGACAAAAAGGTGAATGTTCTCGACTGGCCAAGTCAAAGTCCAGATCTCAATCCACTTGAGAATTTTGCCAGAACTTGAAAAGAGCTGTTCATGTCTGATCCCTGAGCAACCTTGAGCTGTTACACAAGGAAGAATGGAGAAGAAGTGCAGTGCCCAGATGTGCCAGCCGTGATTGCAGCTAAGGGTGCATCTACGAAATACTGACCTAACGTGGGTGAATATTTATGCAATTAGTTATTTTACCTTATATATTTTTAACTAATTGAAAATATTTTCACTTTGACACAGAAGAAGCTTTTTTCAAATTTTTGTCATAAAAGCCAAATTATATTGACCATGATTTCATTTATTAAGGCAATAAAAAGGGTGAAACAATCAAGGGTGTGAATACTTTTTATAGGCATTGTATGTGCTTGTTTAGAGTGACTGGTTTTGAGGTGACTACTCTTTATAAATCATAGGATTTAACTGAGTATTTAAAAAGAAAAATGACTGTACTGGAATCATTTCCATTGCTTTTAAAATGATTAAAAGTATGCTTACATAAAATCAATATCATATATGCCTGCACACATATGCAAATTTATATTTAAATAAAATAAGATGTTTAAATCAAATTGGTTTATTTTAATTTAATAAGTTACATAAACATTATTTCAGTTACTTCAAACATATTGCAAATTTTAGTAGACTCTGTTCACCTTCAACTGATTGTTAGAAGATATTGCTCAGCCAGAAGTCTTCAGTACTGCCTCTAGACATCTCTCAATCCATTTTCACACACACACTGTGGCCAGGAACTTTTCCAAACGTCCAAATCCATCAGATTGGCTATTAAACAGATTTTGTCCCTCCAGCATCTCAGTACAAATTCTATGTAATGCCCAGTTAAGCCCATGTGAGATCAGTGCAGGTAACTGTCCAGAGAATTTACAGCAACTGGGTGTCATGTGTCCAGTATCTCTTTCCAGGTGCCACCCTTCACCTCTCTTTTTGTCCTTTTATGTATACTACATATTAGTAACACTTAGAAGCACGACTTAGAAAGACTTAGAACCTACTTCTAGTGCTAAAATGCTGTGTGACTTATACTTAGTCAAAAAGAGTTTTTTTATTAAGAAGACACACTCCTTGTTTTGGGGGTTTCTTCAAACCCAGGCAGTTGAAAGCTTTGGATTCTTTCTTTTTGAGTGCCTAATCTGCTCTGAAAGGTGAAATGAGGTGTTTGCTTCTGCCAGAAAAATTATGACAATTAGTATTTGGGAAATAGCCAATCAACTGGCCCCACCTGACATTACATTTTTGCCATCCACTTCATAGCCTAAATTTTCTGGCATATGTGATGTTTTTGTCCAGTGGACAAGTTAGGAACCAGTTGGAGTGCTTGGTGGCAAGAATCATCCAATTAGTGATAGTTTAAAGATCAGTTTGAAAGACAGTATGTAGTTCAGTCTTAGTGTTTTGTCTACTGCTCCAAATCAGCCAAAAAATCTCTTACTGCAGCTTTAAACTATGGGTTAAGATACAATTCATATTGCATTTGATAACATATTGTACTGATACTTTAAATAATATTACTGCTGCTTAAAGTTGCTTAAAAGCGTGCTCCACGAACTATGAATTATTTTTGATCTTTTTTCCGTGCATTCTTAACCTCCTGAGACCCTGCATCCTCATATGAGAACATTACATTTGGCTTTTCTGTAACTTATACTTCATGCTGCTAAACATAGACCCGTAGCATCCCAATCATCACAAACATGATCTTGGGTCTCAGGTTATACCTGGTGTCAACATTATTCACATGAAATTTAACCACCTGCAATTCAGATATTCTGGTGTTGGAGGGTGGCTGTGGCTCAGGAGGTAGCGTGGGTTGCCTTCTAACAGGAAGGTTGGCGGTTTGATTCCTGGCTTCTCCAGTCGAAGTGTCCTAGGGCAAGATGCTGAACTCCAAATTGCTCCTGATGCTTCCATCAGAGTATGAATGTGTGTGGGATAGTTAAACACACTTAAAGGCATAGAAATAAGCACTGTATGAATGAGTGAATGAGGCTTGTAGTAAAATGTGCTTAGAGTAGAAAAGTGCTATGTAAATATCAGTCCATTATGATATGACTGTAGTTATGGTTTGTTTTGTTTCACTTTTGTAGTATTCAGCCCCACGTAAAAATAACTTAAATGATGAGAGAGATAATATTAGACTTCACACAGCTTTATAGTACTTTATACTGCAGACTTCAAAAAACATTTGTGCTCATGAGGATCTGCAAATAAATATGTGGGGTGTAAAATGTGTAATAAAAAAGGAAGGGGATGTTGATGTCAAGAAGTTGATCATGATTATGTTTAGTGTCAATAAAATCATGTGAAAAAGAAAGTTTTGACAGGACTCTGTTCAGTACTGTGAAAAACAAAGTACTCTTTTAATACTTCCATAGGAATTA
The DNA here is from genome assembly GCA_015106775.1 of Etroplus canarensis. Taxonomy (NCBI): domain Eukaryota; kingdom Metazoa; phylum Chordata; class Actinopteri; order Cichliformes; family Cichlidae; genus Etroplus; species Etroplus canarensis. The sequence continues at coordinate 12,239 of VUQH01042829.1, read as the reverse complement.
AGAGGGTAAGTAGCAGTCAGGTGATACAAATCAAATGCACTTGATTAACCGATCATCAACCAATGTGATCACCTCTACAAAAGCAGACATTTTGGCAGTTTGCTGGTCTGGAACATTCAGGTGTGTGTTAACACGACACCGCAATGTTCCCAGGAGTGGATGTCCCAGCAAATTCACCCTAAAGTCAGACCATGCAATGCTCAGACAAACTGCAAAAAACCCAAGAGCTACATCTCAGACTAGGTCTCTGTTTGTATGTTAAATGTTAAAGTTTGTGACAGTACATTTACAAAAAGAGTGCCTGACTATGGCTTGTTTGGAAGGGTTTCCAGTTGAATTGATCTTCTCTCTAAAGAGAACATGGCAGTACAGCTTACGTTTCAAATTTGCATATAAACAAACCACAAGACCTCTGGAACAATGTCCTGTGGAGAGACAAGACAAAAGTGGAAATATTTGAAGATTTAAAAAAACAACTCCATGTTCAGCAAAAAACAAACATAGCAAATCAGGTTAAACACCTTATACCAATTGCCAAGCACAGTGGTGGAGGGGTGATGATTTGGGCTTGTTTTACAGCCACAGGACCTGGGCACATTGAAGTCACTGAATAAACCATGAACTTCTCTGTACACCAAAATATTTGGAGTCAAACGTAAGGCGGTGCGTTCAACAGCTAAAGCTTGGCCAAAATTGGGTCATGCAATAGGACAATGACCCAAGCAATGTAGCAAATCTAGAACATAATGGCTAAAAAAGAAAAGAAGCAGGACACTACAATGGCCCAGTCAAAGTCCAGACCTCCACCCAACTGAAATGATGTGGCAGGACCTTAAGAGAGCTGCGTATAAAAGAATGCCTGCAACCCTCAATGAACTGATGCAATGTTGTAAAAAAGAGTGGGTCACAATTCCTCCACAGTGATGTGAGAAATTCACAAAGTCATACAGAAAATGATGTCTTCAGGTTATTGCTGCTAAAGGTGATTCTACACAGTACTGAATCAAGGCGTGTACTTAGTTTTTCACAGGACTGTTTAGAGTCCTATGAAAACATTCATTTTCATGATTGTAAATGGCAGTAGACTCTCGCTGCAAACATGAGAGTGGTCTACCTGGTCTGCTGGTAAGGTGCTGGACCATTATGTTCTGATTCTGTTTGACGGTTGTTTGATTTCTGTTGATGGTGGTGGTGATCACTGTCTAACATGTCAGTTCAAAATCTCCTGCAGGTGTTTAATTGGGTTGACATTTGAGAATGCTGTAGCATGTGATTCACATCAGCTTCATATTTGCAGCTTCATTCACTGATCCTCCCACCCTGCCACCACCCTGCTACTGTCTCTCTCCCGCCAGATCTCCTCACTGTTAGGGTCACTGTTTCAAGGTTCTCATTTGATTTGTCATCAATATGTGAGTTATGCTACCACATTCTTGAAAATAACTGATTAAAATTTGTTGTAAATTTTTCTTTTTCTCATTAGCACTGCCCACCAAAGGCCAGTGGAGGGTACTGCAAATAAAGACATTAATATCTTCAGCCATCCTATAAATTTCCAAATATGGGATTGAATGTTTGAATGAATGAAATGGTGCCCAAGAATCATTAAACAAATAAAGATGAAGCCATGAAAGATACTGTTCAAATAAAGAAGCAAGCTGGCAAGATAACATGATTAAAACATATTGACAGCCTGCTAATCACTGTCACTGTTTGTGCCACTGACAGCATGCATAAAGTTTGTTTTGATGCCAAACAAGCAGCAAACAGAAACACTTCAAGGGATTATAGCAGAAGGGTATATTGCCTGTGTGATGTGAGAGTGAGGGGGAGGTGTGGAAACAAGATATGGCAAGAAACCTATCTACCAAACACCTTTCCACTGGCCGACTGGCAGGCTCGAGGCAGAAGCAAACATGACTCAGTCTTTATCTTGAATGCCAGCAGCTAAATTACTATCCAGCTCAAAGAGAATATGCATATGTGCATGTGTGTGTGTGTGCATGTGTGTGTGTGTGTGTGTGCGTGTGTGGTCCTGCGCAGTAAAGTGTACAGATGGATGACTCATCCACCAATCATGTGACTCATCAATCACTGCAGTTACCATTTCACTCCCTTCTTCTGAATTTTTCTCCTGCTTTAGTTTTTTCCCTCCTCTTTTCATTCCCATTTGTTTTTTGCTGTTCATTTTGATTGTTTAAGATACAGTAAGGTCCCTCTAAACGTTTTTCTTTACTTTATCGATGTGACTGACATATGAGTCGTGCTGTCACTAAGATTAACTGTCTTTCTATGTAGTGTAATGTTTTGGAACCAAGTGTTCCTGCTATATTTGCTTCCATTCAAATACAACATAGCACTCTCCAAAAAGCCATGAAAAAACTGAACTTTAATAAAATAATTGCTTTTATTTTTTATCATATAGCAAAACTAGTAATCATCATGCTGTTATTTACACATTGCACGGGCATATTTATTTCACACTGTACATCTTACAATGCTAAAGGTGACATCAACAACAACACTCTCCTTTTACAAGACAGATGGCTTCACTGTGGACACAGTGGCCCTCTTCCTTTGAAATTTCTTTTTATTTTTATGTTCACAGTTTATTCAGAGAAAACAACCATTTTGAATTCTCCATACTGTTTTATTTTTTTCTCTTTTTTTGTTCTTTTTTTTTGTTCATTTTTTAAGATGCAAGTAGAAAGACGTGCATTTAACGGTTTAAGCACAATCCCTGACTCCCCGGCCTGAAACTTTTCAATGATTTTCTTCTAAAAATGAATAAAATGTTTGTAGCCTCTTGGTGGAAATCTGTTTTTAAAAGGCTGCAAAACAGATGAGTGTGATTTCAAGTATTTTTTCTTTAAAAAAGAAAGAAAAACTAAAGACAATATAATATGCAATAAGGTTTCCAAAGCAAATGTAAATAAATGTGAATTTGAGAGGAACAATGAGAAAATGAGAGTAACGTGAAGCACTCCTACAGAGTTACAGAGTACTACATGGTTGTGGTGATAGTGGATCTGCCGTAAATATGCTGACACAATAACTTCTGGATCCCAAAATGTTTGAAAACCCTTAGTCCACCAGGTTGGAAGTGTTTAGTGTTTAACTTTGTGCTTTTGGAGTCCATAGGGTTTCTACATTGGGATGATGATAGAATTATGCAATATGATATTTCCCTTATAGAACCATGGTGCTTGTAAGGCAAAAATCTGAATCTTGAGTTTGAAAAACTGAAATGTGTGTATCTGGCACCTTTGCAAATTGCAGCTGTTTAAGATTAATCCAATCAGAAATAAGAAAGGCAACTGCACAATTAAATACAAGAAAAATATACTGTCAACATGTTTTTTTAATGTGTATAGCTAAGAAGTGATTAAACTACTTTAATTTTGTAATATGAAGCACAGAAAATAAAACCAAAGGTACAAAATTATGTTGTAAACATGGTTCTCTTACAATGGCCACATCTGCTTGTGAATATGTCAAAATGTCATTCTTTGTAAGTGTGTGTTTGTGCATTTGTGTGTTTGTGTGCGTGTCCTCTATAAATCTCTGAAATATGCAAGAACATCAGAGATTGACCTGAATGGAGGCAGACATACACCATGGTATGTTCTGTTTCAAAATGTAAACTGAGCAAGAGGCTGAACATGGTTACAGGGAGCTTGAACTGGGACCCCTTCATCATCTCCCTGACTGAGAAAATCAACAAAAATACAGTGATTAAAACAACATAAATCTAACTTTTTACTTCTTAAGTTACCATCAGGCTCAAAACACATCACCTCTGAATCTTTTTTCCACCTCTGCTTTAGCTTTTCTCCAGTTACTGTATATCTATCCCACCTCCATGAGTCCCTCTGATCTGACAATGTCCAAAAAAGTCTCTCAATACATTCTGCGCTTCATGTAGATCCTCTCAATAAAGTTTTCCAATTCCTCCTCACTGTCCAGCTGAGGCACCAGCCCATCTTCCTCATAGTCATCTCCCGGTGTGACTTGTGGATAGTAGTACGGGGGTCGCCTGCCTCTCCTGGGTGTGGTTATTGGTTTGGGAGGGGGTAAGGGTTGGTAGGTCCGTGGGTGAGGAAGGATATAGTTAGAGATATAAGGGGTGAGAGGCAAGCGAGGTGGCGGCTGCTGCCTCCAGCCCTGTCCACGATTCTTACCCCCTCCCCTGTGCCTGCGCCTTGGGGCCTGGAGGTCAAGTTCCTGGGGGCTGAAGGTCTGGTCTCTGGAGGGGACAGGCTTGCCATAATATTGTGGTTTGGGATATGGGAAATAAACAGGGTAGTATGCTCGATATGGCTTTTGGTAATATGGATAGGAGGGAAAGGCTAAAAACTGTTTCTGAGGTTTATACCAGTAGTCAAGCTGTTTCTGAGGCTTATACCAATAGTCCTGCTTGTATGACTTGACTTTGTCCTTGTGCCATTTCTTATTGGACTTGTTGTACCTATAAGGAGCTTTCTTGGGGTTTTTTGAAGCTGTGTAGTGGTAAACAGGTGGGGCAGCCAGAGGGGGAGGTACCAGAGGCCTAAAGCGTGGGGCAATAGGATTGCTGTTGGTTGGCTGCTGTTGCAGCTCTTTCCTTTTTTTCTTCTTCTCCTCCATGTCACTAATAATCTCAATCACATCATCAGCAGGCAGGTGCAGCTTGCTGCCGATCTCAATCATCCTGTCAATCATTTGCTGTTCCAGATCATCTTCATCAGGGAGGACCTCCTCTGAGCGTTTGTCCTCAGCTGTGTTGCCAGCAGCCCCCATGCTACTTTTCTGCCGGGGCTTCATGTAGGACTGCTGCTTTCTCCCCATGTACTGCAGCAACATGTCAGAGGCAATGTCTGCAAGCCTCTGTTCTTCCTCTCTTGCTCGCTCAGCCTCCTCTTGCTGCCGGAGTACCTCCTGTTTCTCCGCCCGAGCTCTTGCCTCCTCTTCCATGTGGGAGAGACTCTCCTCTTCTTCCTCAACCTCCTCCTCCAGCTCCTCTCCCTCATCCTCAAAGTCATCCATGAAGTTGCCCCCCTTGATGGGTCTGTTGTGGGACTGGTTCTCCTGCCAATGCTGCTTCTTTCCTGCACGTGCTAGCTGAGTATTGTATGCTTTGTAGCCCTTCAGAGGAGGAAGGATCTCATTATCTTGGAGACCCAAGTCAATATTTTGGAAGTAGCCTCTTATTTTCCTCTGCAGGGAGGGGTTATCTCCTTCTGAGGTGGAACCTTGTGCAGCCTTGTCTAAGAAACTTTCTAAATCATTTCCCTCCTCCCGCCCCTCTTCTTCTTTTCTTTCCTCCTCACTTACACTATCTGTTCCCACATTCTTCACAGACCACCCTTGATCCTCCAACCTTGTGTTTTCATCCTCCTCCTCCCTCTCCTTCAAGTCATCCCCCTGAGCAGCTGCCAAATGGCCTACATTTAGCTGTTCAATAGCCTTATCGGCCCCTCGCCCCTCCTTCTCCTCAACCACCCCCCTCTCTGACTGTGTCTGCTCTGTTCTCCTTATCTCACCACCCTCCAAGCCTTCAGTAGAAGGCAGCTCTGGACTCTGATCCTCTTCCCAGTCTCTGTTTTTGCTTGCCTGGATTTCATTGCCCCCCAGGTGGTCCAGGGCCTCCAAAAGAACAGCAAGCACCTGCGCAGGGTCCGCCACTTTATCTAATTGGTTGTCTTGACCCGGGCCCCGACCCCTGCCCAGAGACGTGTTGTCAGGGCTGGAGAGACTCTGAGGTTGGGGCAAGTGAAAGGGGGCAAGACTGTCCTCTTTATGGTTTGTCCGGGTGCGCCCCTCCACCCCTCCCTCCCCTCCCTCACCCCACACAGGGGCTGTGCCAGCTAGCTGTGGAATGACAATGAGCAGGACCAATAGGATGAGGTGGGCTATGGAAGGGGCGTGATGACAGGTCATGACCATGCAGAACCGGCAGGAGGGAGGTTAGGCACCTGAAAAAGAAGGAGAGAAGGCAGAGGGAGAAGAACAGAAGAAGCATGAGAAATTATTCACACATCATTTTTTGAAATTTTTGCTCTGGAATCACTAGTATGTGGGTTTTAACTGGCATTATGAACATCAGGGTAATTTAAACAACATACACCCCTTTAATGAAAAAAGCCTAAATGTAGAGAGGATGACTGGTAGGAAATTTTTCTCCAAGTGCACAAAAGAAAAAAAATTAGTTTTCTAATTTCTCATTTATAAACAGTATGCTTCTTTCACAAATAGGCCAACATTTAAAATCCGTTTTTGTTTAACTGCACAAACGTTCGAGAACAAAGTGAGTCAGATGCAACAAATTGTCTTGTTTTATTTTCGATTCAGAATGTTTTTGACCGAAAATCTAGTTTCTAACATTTCCAGCTCCAGTTTTTGCCATTGCTGTGTAACCCCAGTGCATCTAGAAACGCAAGGATGAAGCTCTGCTCTAATGGCACAAACCAATCGTGATTCAATTTACCGCATAAACTGCCTGTTTCCTTGAAGAGAAGAGTAATCATTTGCACAAAGAAAATGCGCTTCGAATCTAAACACTGTCCGTTTTTTGTCTCCAGTCGCGCGGTAACCCAGTCATTATCTTCATGCCGCGCGGATCACCTGATTGAGAATAAAACATCCCCTGGCGCATTTTGTCAGGGTCACGAGATTTAACCGAGCAGATTGTTACAACAGTAACGAAATGCGCGTCAGGTAATTGAATTGTGTCCGTTTCTGGTATATGTTAAAAAAAAATCGCTCACCTCTTCCTCCAAGCCAACCCAGCCAAAACACGCGCACCTCCTATTTTTAACATTTTTTTCTTAAAAACAAAAAAAAATACAGAAAACAAACAAAAATAAAAATGATCCGAGCTCGTGTCTCTGTATTAGCTGTGATTTTGGTATTCCATGCGTCAAAGTGATGTGACCAAGACACTGGCATAAAGGCGGCACGCACGGAGAAGTCATGCGTAAAGCTGGTGGCCACGGTTGAGTTATTTAACCCTACGGTCCCTGAGTGGTCCATCCAAATTGTAAATTAACTGGTTATTAAATTGGAGAGGATAAAGCCGTTTGCACAAAGAAAGGAGGGCGCAACCAGTAAGGATGGATGGCTTTGTCCTTGTGTGGCGTGAGCATGTTTCTCCTCACTGGCAGCGGTGGAATCCAGACAAGCGCAAATTTTGGCAGCACAGCCCAAATTGATTTTTTTTCCCATTTTAATAAACGGGGCGAGCAAGAAGAGAAACGAAATAATTCGACTTATTAAGGCAACCTCCCTACCATAAATGGTAAGGAATCTAAATTAATGAGAAATTAATAGCTGAAAAACGTCTCTTTAACTCGTGCCTTTTAAAAGAGAAAGATTTTAAATTATAAAAATTTACGCAATTTTTCAAAGCACAAGTTTTAAAAAATTCTACACGAAATTTTAAAAGGTCTAATAGGCAGCTAGAAATATTTATCAAACTTAATTGTCTTCAAATTGGAGGCGATTAATCAAGAAATGGCATGAATAAAATACAAAATGACAGATTTTATTGTTTTAAGCTTTTTTAGTTTGCTTTTATGAATGATTATTATTATTATTTGTATTATTATTATTATTATTATTATTATTGTTGTTGCATTGATAAGGACTGGGTTTGTTCGTAAACGTACTGATTTCTGAATCAAGTACTAACATGCAAGTTTAAAAAAACAGACAATACTTATAGAAAATTTTGCGCAACTGACCAAAATCCAAAGTGTTAGTTTTCCTTGATTAAAACATCATGTAGAAACAGTCACAGTTCACGTCCACTTCATAATTAGACAACCAGCAGTCGCCTAGATGCCACAGATAGACAAATTCTACTGATAAAGTTGCGAATTTAGAAGAAAATTTGAAAATTTTCCCTTTTTACAGATTAAAATGTGATTATAAATAAATAATAAAATGCAGTGAATAACAGGAAGAAACCGCCCTAATCTATCAGGTTAGTAAAGCTTGTGAGAGATTTCGTTCCACTTACCTGGAGTCCCACTGGGGGGGTGGGGAAGTGGTGAAATTCACAACGCACGGGTAAAGCCAAGATTATTTCATGAATAGTGGAGCACCTGAGAGAATTTCAGTTTTCCCCCCTCTCTCTCTCTTCAGCCTGTGACCAGCATCAAGAAAAAATAAAGGAATCTAACGGCTCTTTATTTATTTGTGAGGTGTTTGTATGGCAGCAGCACTGGAGCTAATGTACAATTGAGTGAATGTTTTCAGCACCACGGTCAGCGCAACTTTATTGTATATACCCTCACCGGACCACGTGATCCTCCCCACCACCACCCCCCAGCTGCAGGCAGTGCTGACGTCACTTCCATTGATAAGAATGTTGGTGTGGAGATGGCACTGTGAGTCTAGGCTGGCCCCAGCTGATGAATGAACGGAAATGGCATGAATGAAATAGTACTTTTCCTCAATGAAAAGAGAAAATTGTAGAGATAGAGCTGGTACGCAGCTATTTTCCTTCTCGCATATTAAAGGTTAGTGCGTTGCATCTTCCTCCCTTGTTCCTTCCTTCCTTTGCTCTGACTTGTTTCAGAATCAGGAGAGGGTAAAAAATATAGAGTGACCTCTTTCATGGGATATCAGTAGGGGTCATTTGGTGGCGTGCTCCCAAGAATCAACGAGTTGCATCTGCAGCTTCAGACAGAGGCGGATTTTTCATGCAGCTTTCTTAATAGGTTTTTGTCTGATGTGGCCCCTGATCATCTGTAGCTCATTGGTTACATGGGAGCAGCCCTGCATTGCTGCTTGATTTCTTTTTAGTTTCCAGGGATTGCACAATTTTCCACCCACTGTCTCGTCGTTTCTAGCTGCCCTCCATCTGTCAGGAGCACATTGTGCTCTTAATGTGGCCTCTCATTGGCATGGTCTTCCACACCACAGTGACATAAGTCAATGGCCATTTGTAAATCAGTAACATTTTATGATAAGGGCAAACCAATGTGTCATGATTAAATGCATGAATGAATGCAGGATGTATCATAAATTCCTGCTGCTCACCATTCAGGAATGATTATGTGACTGTGTGTTTATGTGATCAGTGAATTAGCTTTATACATAAATTTACTATATACTGTTAAATTAGTTGGAATGCAGTTACATACAGCAAAACTGTGGATTTCAGACCCATATATTCAATGAGTTTCTCAAAGTATAGCACATACACATTGTCATAAACACATGAAGCTATTTTATGATATTGAGAAACAAAGACACCTACATGTAGCTCTAAGATTCAACATTCTATGTTCATGTCACACTTCTAAGCTGCAGTATGTGGCAGCAGGCAAGGTTATTTATAATGATATGTTTCTCTTGCTGATGTGGAGCATAGCAGAGGAAGGTTTGTAAAACTTCTTCTGCTATAGGGAGTTTTGGCACATCAGACAAGTGCCAGTTGACAAATCAGTGGAGAATGGACAAATGTGGTTGTTGGGATGATGGTTGAGAAGGATGAACCAACATCTTATTACAAATGGAAGAACATAGTTTAGTCCCAGCAACTCAGTTCAGGCACAATTTGCTACAGTTTGGATATAAGACAAAGTGCAAGCATCACAAAGATAAGAGCAGTTTGACCAGAATGACAAGAAATATAGTTAGTTATACACTGATGTGCCCAATATGAACAAAACTAGGAAATAGTTCTATCTTTTTCTCCTGACATTCACAAAATATACATATGCAACATACAATCAGCCAAAACCTGTTAAATAGAATATGTTTCTCATTAGAAGAACAAGACATGATGGCATTTAGGAATTCATGAGAGCAAATCAGGATGCAATATGTCAGGGATCTAACCTGAAAGGTTGAAGTAAGTGTAAACACTACAGAAAAACACATTCTATCAGTTGTTAAGTGTACTTACAGTTTTTATCTACACAGCTGTCATGGTGGAGGATGTGTGATGAGAAAACTGTAACTCACTCTCATGTGTTCTGGCAATCTTAGAAGTAAAACATAGGGGGTGAATAGGGTGATTTATGGGCAGACTTAAGTATGACATCAAAGTAGAAAAACTGCCATATTTAGGTAATCTGGCACAAGAAAATACATAACATGAGGACTCACTCTATTAGGGCAATCAAGAAGGCAATCATGAAGAAGTGGTGAAAACAGAACCACCTCACTCTGGGTAGCCAGCCAGACATAGCTGAAAAGATTTGGAAAGACTCATACCTGTTTTGGTTCTGGGCCAGTGTGACTCCCGTGATGTGTGCAGAAGTGGTATTTATGTAGTTTCGCCACTATGCCAAAATCGCATCATAGCTCAGGACTGTTCCTGATAGAAATGAGGGCTTGTGTCAACTGGATTCAAGCTAATTTAGTGGCATATGTATGAAGTAACTGAGAGTTAATACTAATTAATTGATTGATCGATATTTTAAGGTGAACTAACCTACATAAGCTTGTCTTGATATGACATTTCTTAAAAATCAGCAACAGGGTGTCATGAGGTATCCTGTATTAATGCATGAATTATTAAATTATCAAGAGACAAGCATTTTGCATTGCTACAAAAAAGCTGTCTTGCTGCCTGGTTTTGTTTGCAGGTTCCAGTCTGGGCATTTGGCAGTACCAAAGAAAGAAGAAGCTTTTCTGATGTGTAGCATTGCAGAACTGACATGAGTCTGTCTAAGGGTTTAAACCTTACTTGTCCTGCCTGAAGCATAAGGATAAGAATCAAAAGTCTGCTTAAGTAAACAACTCTGGGTTGTAAGGGAATACTTTGACAACCTGCTCTGTCATTTCAGCTTCCACTCTGCTCCTTTTATTAGAAAACAGCTTCCACTTCCACTGGCAACAAGTCATTCCCAAGGTCTGGCGTAATGGGACATTTTTGTACATTATGACTCAAGGACAAATAAATATTAAGCTATTTCTGGCATTCAGTTTTCCTGTTTTGAAGTCAAAGGAAGACACTGCACTGCTGTTACTGGTATTTATGCACTGGATAACACAGAAACAAGTTGATTCATGATGTTAAGCAACCTCATTTCCATACACTTCATTTGTCACTGACAAGCCCCTGCTCTGGCCTTGTGCACCACTAAATTCAGCTGTCAGTCCTCATACGGGTTAGGTTCTCACTGCATTAAGGCTTTTATTTCCAGGTACATGTGCTGTCTGTGCATGTGTTTATGGATGTCTTTTCTTTGCAATCGTTTGTTTAATTCTTGCACTGTAGATTCAGTTAATCACAGACAGGGGTTAGGTATTATCAAGCAACATTCTAAGGTTAATTGGATATTAGCAGCGGATGTCACGTGTGGCCAACTTTATTGAGCAATTATTGAGTGTCCTGATTCAAAATGTGTTATTTACCTTTTATCTGGGCATAGAAATACAAATATTATTTGAAGTCTTGAAGTCTTGAACTTATCGTAATTAGCAGGATTTCTACACTGATTAGTCATAAATGTGCTCTGATGTTCATTTTGACCATATTTATTGAAAAGTACTTAACTAATAAGACACAAACACTTGTACATTTCATGTCTGTTGGACACATTGAATAAAGGCTGGAAAAAGTAAGGTAACTGTTGAAGCTAGTTGTTAAACACCCTCCATCTTTCTTGTATCTGCTCAGACTTATGAGGTGGAATTCTGAACAATTCCTCCATAAAAACTATTTCAGTTCATCAGTATTTCCTGGATCTGTTTATTAAATGTTTTTTCAGGTCATATCAAACAGTTTCAGTTTGGTTAAGTTTTGAATTCATTTGTTCTCAGGGTGCCAGCTCCCTCAGGTATTAATGTGGGCCCAAGCCATGATACCACCACCTCATCCTAACTGTGGGATATGAGGAGTGCTCACTCAAACCAAAATTTTTTTGAAAAAAAAAGATTGGTTGCTTTGTCAATAATAATAATATAATTTGCATGCCTTTAATTGTAAGACAACACATGCTTACAGTCTCATCTACCTAACTGAAACATCTGACTACAGACGGAAGTCATTAGCACAGAGGTTCACTTATCTTTTCCAGCCTGCACTGAGTTATTACTCGGTGTATTCATTAAAGACATGAAACGTACAATTGTTTGTGTATTAGTTTGCCAGATTGCATTTTGTACCTGTCTTAGATGAAGACCAAATCACATTTTGCGAGAGAGTCTGCAAATATTCTGTTAATTCCAAAGAGTTCGCAAAGTCTTTCATGCAGCTGTACCTAGAAAATAAAATAGGGCTTAGTTTCCGTTTTAAAGCG
>VUQH01042826.1:0-17324 GCA_015106775.1 Etroplus canarensis | reverse complement strand
AAGTCTAGTTTTTATTTTTATTTCAGTTAACTAAAATTATTTTTCTCATGTAGTTTTAGTTTTCAGTTTAGTTTTAGTTAACTATAATAACCTTGGTACCTTTGGCTGCTCCCTTGTGATCTCCCCAAGCTGTTGCCACACCAAATTGGTAATTTAGCTGAAGATTTACACTGGATGCCCTTCCTCCATGGTGAGAAGGGCTTGTGCCCCAAATGGAAGCAAACCAGGGATCTTTTGTTTGTAAGGAAAATGTGTAAACCGCTACACTTACAGGATATGATGTGAAGTTGTAGGATCTGTAACCAAGGGAAATTATTTTTGTCATGGAAAGCTAAGCTGCTATTGACTGATCACATTTGATGATGCTGGAAAATGGTTATATGGAGGAAAAGAGGATTTTTTTTCTGATTTTTATTCTTTTACAACAAAATGGTTGTCATGAATATTGTCATAAGCATAAAACATTTTTTAAAGATTTGTACAAGAAAGAGGAGAGCTTTGGGAGTCAAATGTAATTCATTTAAATCTTTTCAGTAAAAGCTTTTTTTTTTTTTTTCTAGGTGTCATATTGTTTGAGTACAAATACAGGGTCTGGAGCCCATTTTGGCTTGAGGATGTGGAATTTTCCAGTGTAGTTGATATTACATTTCATTCCTTCTTTGGCTGCTGCCATTAGGGGTCGCCACAGTGGATCACCTGCCTCCATCTCACCCATCCTCTTCTGTCACATGAACCCTTTGCATGTCCTCCTTCACTATATCCATAAACCTTCTCTGTGGTCTTCCTCTTCTCCTTCTGCCGGTCAACTCCATCTTCAACATTCCTTGTCCAATATATCCACTATCCCTTCTCTGAACATGTCTAAACCATCTCAACATTGCTTCTCTAACTTTATCTCCAAACAGCTTAACTTTCATGTATTCTGTTTTGCTTCTACTGATATTACATTTCAGTCCACTCAGTCCAAAATGCAACATTACATCAAATACATTATTTTTTTGCATAACAGCCAATTTTCTACAAATAAAGTCATGCATAGCTGTTTTTCCAAAACAAATTTGAGTGTATGAACAGGGTCACCACAGCAAATTAATTCACACTGATAATTTGACAAAGGTTTTGTGCCAGATGTCCTTCCTAGCAGAAACCTCCACAGTGAAAGGAGCTTCTGTCACCACCTGGAATCAAACCAAGGACCTTCTGCCTGTAAGGCATATGTATAAACCACTACTGTACATTACAGGAACACACATTTCACAGTAATCACAGTTTTAAAAAAGTTTTTAAAAATTATTTTCGTTTTGAAAACCATGTCAGAACATAATGTTTTTTTTCTGAGAACCAGGAAACAAGAAAGGGACATAAAGCAGACTGCAGGCAGGTCCACAGATGACTGCAGAATTAGGGGTCTCGGTAAAAAATGCTTGCTTCTTGTTGTCTCATTACCTGGGTATATGTGTGTTTTGCAAGAATAAATAATAAAAAAGTAGACTTAAACCTGGTTGTACTCCTTTGGCTACAGCTGCAACAGAGGAGGGGAGCTGCAGTTGACCACCAGCTGGTGTTTTGTCATCATAATGGGATATAATCTCTGGTCCTTTTAGAGGATGTTCCCTAAGGCTGCATTTCCTGGATCTGAATTTTTCACATACTGAAACTGATGGAGAACTAAGTCTTGTTGAGATAGAGCATGCCAGTCGTTCAAAAATGTCCTCACCCAGTCTCTAAAGGGTCAGAGCACCCTCATGTGATGTTGAGTAGACATTGCAGCATGTGGCATTGTGGACACTGTGTTGAGCGAAGTGCGTGTGTGGGTGTGAATGTGGGTGTGGATCTAGTGACACATATACCCTCTACATTCAAAACCTGAGCTTGTATGAACAGGCAAAGCTCAGTTGCCAAGATCACAGTGGAGAACATGGATACAGACAACAAAATCACTATTCTCCGAGAGGGTTTCATGGTGAAAAGGGTAAGATATTTTTGGTAAATACATAAATGCAGATTTCATAGAGTCATTGTCTGGCATGTAGGGAGGGAATAATAACTTTAATAACCTTGGATCATCTGTTGGCAGGGTCATGTTGTACACAACTGGAAAGCACGCTGGTTTGTGTTGACGCCAGAGAAACTGCTGTATTACAAATATGAAGGGGGTAAAAGGGATTCATGCCAGCGAGGAAAAATCCTGCTGAAAGACTGTGTGATAACTTGTCCATTCCTGGAGTATGAAAATCGACCGGTAGGTTGTTGGAGAATGAGTCTACAAACTGTGAGAAAGAGTAACAATATATGAAAAAAAGATTACAAAACAGGTCTCAGAGAACAGATTTTAAGAGATTTTTTTCATTTAAAAAGTGAGAAAACAACCAGTGTAGTCACAGCTGAAGAGAAATTTGTCATTTATGAGTGATTACAACATTCCCATTATAGTACGTGTGCAGATTGAATTCAACAGTTAAGAAATTTTGAATACAAACATATGCCTTTTTCTGTTTTCATACAACAACTGTTTTCAAGACAAATAATATGGTAAACTTTCATGTTACTGTAAAAATTTACATAAAAACTATTAAAAACATATACCTTAGTAAATGAATTGATTAAGGCATACAAGTCTGCTATAAGCATAAATAGGGCAGAGCTATTATCTAGTCTAGTACACATGGAATTTAGAATATCATATTTTGTGTTAGTTCCCAGATGTTCTCTCTAAAACGATCCACTGGGTTTTCTGTACAGTGCTGTCCTTTATGTTTTTATAGCTATAAACCACTCTGAGGGTGTGTCTCTCCAGGTGAGGCTTACACCTCTCTCAAAGTGAAAATTTATTGCCTGAGGTTTCTTTTTTGTCTGGACCTGAGCTCCATTACTTACTGAGAACAGTTTGCTTTTGACTGAAGTTTTCTGGCACCAGTAGAAGTAAACCTCACTGTCTTTTCATGTTCTTATTTTTTCCAATAGCTGGTTTTCAAGCTCCAGACAAAGCATGGGGTGAATCACTATTTGGAGGCTTGTTCCAGGGAGGAGAGAGATGAGTGGGCAGCTGATATTACTGCCGCAGTTGACAGTCTACAGATGACAGGTGGCAAGACCAAGACAAACCAGCAAGACCTCGCTGGATCCCAGTTGCATAACATCAGCCTGAGGTAAAGCTTGTTGACAAAAACCTTCCCACAGAATGGCCCACAAGTTTACACTGTCTCACCCTGTTTGTCTAAGGCTTTATTCATATTTCTTTGCAAATATCTCAAGCCTTTTTCCTCCTCTTTTTCAAAGCAAAGTGTTGGACTCCATGTATGACGTCCACAGTGGCATCAAGATGAGCAACCATGTGGAGCAGGGCAGCACTTACAGCAACTGTTTCTCAGGTGAGCCTGATTTAAGAGTTCATATATTTGAAAATATTTGAGAACAATCAATAATGTGTAGAATTGCAAGGCAGAAGTAGTATGGTTGTTAGCAGTGTCGCCTCACACCAAGAAGGTTCCTGGTTTGAACCCCAGCCTTTCTGTCTGCATTTTTTATAGTCTCACTGTGTGAGTTGTGAGTTCACTCCAGGTAGTCTGGTCTCCTCCCAAAGGCATGCCTGTTAGATTAGTTAGTAATGGTAATTTAGCTGTAGGTGTGAATGGTTGCCTGTTTCTTTGTGTTAACCAGTCCAGGGTGTACGCAGCCTTTCACCCCATGACACCTGAGATAGGCTCCTGGCCCCTATGACCCTGAACTGGAAAAGTGCTGGAAAATAGATGGATGAATGGATGCACTTGCTGCTATTTCATACTTAGTGATAATTACTGGTGCTCATAAAACCAGTTAGGGTCAGAAAGACATATATGTACAGTATTTAAACCACCACCTTTATATAAAAGTCTTGCCTTTGTAACCTGTTATTACAAATTGTGAGAGGAAAAAAGTTGACAAAACTTTCTTCAAGTTCAGAAATATTAACTCTTACTTACACAGTAGTATCATAAGTTGTTTTGCATTTGCACTTTTACGGCATCCATCCTTCACCTCTTCACACATATACACATGACTACATGTACGTTGCCCTGGTTATACTCCCTGCAGGTTCAGAGGTGGTGGACTGGCTGGTTTTCATGCAGCTGGCTCTTACCCGGGTGGAGGCTGTGACACTGGCCTCAGCCCTACTGGAAGAGGGTTTCCTGCGGACTGTTGGGTCGAAGAGCATGGAGGGTCTCCGCACTGGTGGCGAGCAGTTCATGGATGACTCCACTGCACTGTACAGCTTTGTATGTATCACTGGATAACAGGATCTATATATTGTATGTGGATTGTTAGTCAGGTTTTTTTTTTTGCATTGATCTGGTACAGATTTTCTTAGTTTAGAACATATGATTGATTGCAGTCTGACAGTTTAAAGAAGAGAGGCAGTGTGAAGGCAGAGACATCACTGTCTGCAGTGGAGCTGAGTGGAAAAGTGATAAAGAGAGGCTATCTGCTTAAACAGGTAAACACACTGTCCTAACGCTGTATTAAGATGCTGATAATAATGATATCTACCAATTTTTTACAATACCTCTGTCTTATCCTCCATTTTAAAAGGACTTCTAGGTTATTAATATTAATTTTAGTTGTTAATAAATAATTTGATAAAACATTACTGGTCACCAAAAAAGTATTAATAGCAGCTTTGAGGTTGGCAGGTTGTGAAAAACCTTTTGGTTTGCTGGATCAGTTGAACACTTTCTGATCAGGGGTTGCAGAATAGCTAGCGGTGGTTCCAGACACTGTTGAGGCCCTAGGCAGAAATTCACAGGGCGCCCTTCAAACTAACGTTCATCACCATTATGTTATAAACAATAAAAGAAAAATAAATAAATACAAAATAAAGATTGCAAAATATAAACTTTTTTTTATTTCAATAGTTCACATCTCTAGCCTATTTGCAAAATATAAACAACATTTTCTAAAAACTTGTAATTCAAAAAAATGAATTGTACCTTCAGCTGCTTCCTTGTATTTTCCCTAAGGGGTCACCACGGCGGATTAATCCGCATTGGTAATTTGGCAGAGGTTTTTACGCCGGATGCCCTTTCTGACCCAACCCTCCATGATGAGAGGGGCTTCTGCCCCCATCTGTTACTGAACCATGGACCTTTTGTTTGTAAGGTGAATGTGTAAACTGCTACACTACAGGCACACTGTAATTTAAAAAATATGAACATGAAGAATAATAAAACTCTGAGCAATGAGTGTGTGAAGTCAGGTGTGGCCTTCTTTAGGGAGGCCAGGTCTTTCCTACTTTCCCTAGAAAGTTTGCAGATTGCTACTGTTGTAGTTTAAAGTTTGTCAGCCTCAGGGGCTCCCCACTGGTCTGGGCCCCCAAGAAGTTGCCTGCCTTGCTTAGTGACAAGTGGCACCTCTGGGAATACCAGAATTAAAACTAATTTATCAGCAGTTTAACAACTTTTATGATTGTAGAATAAATTAGATATTTACATTAATCTTGGGCTACTAACACTTTTAACAATTAATTTTCCAAGCAGAAACAGCCAAAGAGGTGTTTCACAACCTGGGAACCCAACTATTAAGTGCCCTTTAAGACATTATTAAATATATTATCGCCAATAAATAAAGATGTCCAATACAGCTTAGAAATTAGAGTGGCACCCTGATGTACTCTGACTTAGGTGTAGTCATTTGCTCACATTATGTTTGAATGAATTGGTCAAATTAACACTTGGTTAATCTTTAAACACAGGGACACAGAAGGAAGAACTGGAAAGTGAGACTATTTGTTTTGCGTTCAGAACCTGCTTTCCTTCACTATTATGATCCCACGAAGGTGAGTGGACAGTCAGCACTAAAGGGAAAAAATGTGATATAAAATACCAAATTCAGAATTATTAACAAAAGAATAAAATATACACAACATTTAATAAGTTCAATAAGAAAATCTGAGCTATGTTATTGCTCAAACAAACCCGCTTGTTTGTTTTCCCATGTTTGAAGCTATGCTATTACTCATAATTATTAGGAATTCTTCTTCATGTTTGACTCAGTCTGATTCACTTCCTGGCAGGATGACATCAGCCCTGCTGGTGGCTTCTCATTACGTGGCTGCCTGGTGTCTTCTCTGGATGATAATGGAGTTCCCTCAGGTGAGTCACTGTCTAATAATTTATTATATTCTGTCAAACAATTACAAGACAGGACCAAGAACTAGCATACATCCTTAGTTTGAATGAGACTATTTTTGAGAGTATTTGTGTGAAGAGGTGAATGATGGACGCCAAAATGTTTTACTGATGCTGCATTTTGTTGTTTTGAGATGCATTTTC
Organism: Etroplus canarensis; assembly: GCA_015106775.1. Taxonomy (NCBI): domain Eukaryota; kingdom Metazoa; phylum Chordata; class Actinopteri; order Cichliformes; family Cichlidae; genus Etroplus; species Etroplus canarensis. The sequence continues at coordinate 11,016 of VUQH01042826.1, read as the reverse complement.
TTAAGTACTGTTTAGAGTAGTCTTCTACTGATTTAAATTTTCTCCTTATAACAAGTATCTGTGTATCCAAAGCCTGATCTTGCTAGTGTTGTCCTAAAAGTACTTACATTTTGAGATACAGCTGCCTAAAACTACAGTTCCCAGATGTCTTAAGCAATTATTAGGTATATGAAATTTTGAAGGAAGTCTAACGCATCATTTTGGTGGTGCATTTTGATGTATGTTGACAAAAATAATAAAATACTATAGCTCCAGGTTTATGGTTTAAGACTCAGACTTAAGCTCCTAATAAAATTGATCCCACCTTTTATGTTATGCAACATTAAAGTAACTGATCAATAAAAATAAAAAGCTGAAATTACATTTTAACTTTTTCCACTCCTTTGTGATGCTTTTATTTGCCACCACAAGCCAGTTTAATAAGTCCATGAAGCTCCACCTCACTTACTCTGTTTTCTCCTCCCATACAGGTGTCAAAGGAAACATTCAAGGCAATTTGTTTAAAATCATCACTCAGACAGACACTCGTTACTTCATCCAGGCGCCAACTAACCAGGAGAAGATGGACTGGATAGATGCAATAAGAAAGCAGACATAGGACTGCTGATTCATGTTAAACTTTTACTCTTTCAACATATCAGCTTGTTCTTTTAGGCAGTTATAAAGAAGGCTTAATTTACACATTCAGCGAATGTGATGTAGCATCGGAGTGGATTTGTGAATGAAAGCATTAGCGGTTCCATATCATTTCGTGTTTTATGGTTTGAATGTTGTGTATTTATGAGCTTGTAAAAATGAGGTTTTAAAAATTCTAACAATTTTTTATATTGTAATCAGTCTCTTCAAGTTAAACTTTTTAAGTGTTTTTAATAATTTAACATAATTACTTGTTGTATTCTTTTTCATGTAAAATTTTATACAACACAGGAAAATGCATTCACTCAAAAACTGTACTTTTTTTAATAAGCTTATAATGCTGCAATTCTATAATACATGTAGTTGACTACAATTCAGTCATAATCATTGTACTGCTTTGCTGTTACTATGTTGTACTTTCATATTGTAATGGCTTGCAGATGAAGATTTTATATATTTTAAGTAGTGATTTCTATAATTTTTTTTACTTACAACCCCATACAAAAAAGTGGTGTGTGGACAGCATCAATGTTCAGAGGCCAATGAGCTCATTTTTCTCTCTTCAAATGATTTCATAGCATGCGTCCTTATGAGGAAAATTACCTAATATTATTTTCTTTACAGCTGCTTTATTAATTGCACAACCCCTCAGCCTTACCTTTGTGACTCAGTCCCAACCCCTAATTGGCCAACCACTTGACTAAACTGCATGTGTATTAAATAATTAAACTTACTTTATCTCTAATAGCATCAAAGATAAAGGTTGTTTTATAATTGATGCATCACTTAAAAAGAATCCTTTCATATATTATATAATATTAGTCAAATCATATGTATATTTTATATGTATTAATCAAAAAAGACATTTTTGCCTGAACAAGTATCTTTGTTCTTTGATGCATTCAAGATAGCATTAAAAAATGTTCACTCTAATAAACTAAATTATATAAAGTTCATGCATCCTGTTGCATGTTGTCGATAGAAGACAGAGAGAGATATTCAGAATTAAACACAGGACTTGTGCAACAGAGTGTTGTGCATTTAGGAGGCTCTTCCATCCTTTATCCTTTATTTCACCATCGTAAGATCTTCAGTAACATTGAAAGAAAAGGCTTCAGAGAACTCCTGTTAAAAGCTAAGCACCCCGCATAAGTTCTGGATATTGACTGGGCCATTGCAGCATGTTGATTATTTTCTTTTTAAAGCATTCTGTTGTAGATTTGCTGCTGAGCTTTAGATCATTGTCCTGTTGCCAATTGCTGCCAAGCTTTGGCTGTCAGACAGGTGCCTCAAATTTTAATATGAGTGCTTGGTGTTAAGAAATGCTTGTGGTCTACTTAAAAACTGCAAGGTGCCCTGGCCCTGTGGCTACAAAACAAGTCCAAATCATCGCTCCTCCATTACCATGCTTGACAGATGGTGTGAGGTGTTTGTGCTGGTTTTTACCAGACATGGCACTGTGCATTATGGCCAGACATCTCCATGTTGGTCTTGTCTTATCTAAAAAAGACATTGTTCCAGAAGTTTTGATGTTTGTTCAGATGCAACTTTGTAAACCAAAGCTGTGCTGTTATGTTCTCTTCAGAGAGAAGAGGCTTTCTCCTAGCAACCCTTCCAAACAAGCCATACTTGTTCAGTCTTATTCTAACTGTATTCTCATGAACTTAAAGATCTAACATGCTAGATTGAGGTTTGCAGAGTCTTGTAGCTCTTGGGTGTTCTTCAATTTCTATGAGCATTGCACAGGCTGACCATGGTGTGAAATTTGCCAGATTGGCAAACTACCAAAACTTATGCTTTTTATAGAGGTGGTCATACTGGCGGATGATGAATTAATAAAGTGCATTGATTAGCAGCACTTGGTTGCTACTTACCCTCTTAAATCTTGCGGAAGCAGCAAGGTTGTACTTATTTTCACATGACTGTATATGAAGCCCAGTCACTACTGCTAGCTGTAGTACCTATTAGTTTGTTATAGCCTATGTGTTTTATTGAAAACCTGAAGCTAAACCCAAACTAACCAATCTTTTTTTTTTAACTGGTAAACCCAGCCTTCATTTTTACTGCCTGGATACAGTTACAGGGTACATATTTTTTACTGGAATTCAAAAGCTTCACACTTTGGCCCAGGTTATCATAAATTAGGTAATAAATCACATTCTGTGTGTTGCCAAAATTCCTTAAAAAGTCATAACTTCAACTTGGCAAGCCCCAAAGAATGAACTGGTGTTAAATGGTACTTTTACTTAAATAAAAGGTCTGACAGCAAGGGGAAGTTCAAAACAAGTACAGACGAGAAAAGCCTCAAGTATTTGTCACAATCATCACTTTAGTTCAAGCTGGCTGCTCTTGGTGCTCCCAGGAATCATAGACAGTCACTCCCACTCAGCAAGCTGAGCCGAGCCTTTATCTGAATGACTCAAGCTGAGGTGTTGCTGTTTTAGAGCCTAATATCAGGGAACTCGTGACACAATAACATGATTCTGTAGAAGAGTGTTTTTGGAATGAATCCAAGAATCAGTTATTAAGTGTGAAAAAAACAATAAATAAATAAATAACAACAAAGGTGATTTATTGCAGTGAATTAAAGTCAATCAGAAACATTCACATAAAAACTGCTAGTTATAAATGAAGCACACAAACCAATGGGTGTTCTCAAAACCAAAGTTTGCAATGGTACAAAAACAAAGTGTGACATGATCTATTCCTTGCAGTGTTGTGTTTAATCAGGACATGAGTATACTGTGACACTGCCATGCACTAATGGACACCAAGTTGTATTACATTATTATAAATGTTATCGTACTTAGTCGGGCACAGGGTGACAATCTTTGTTAGGTATTCAGTTTTAGAAACATTCATCTTCATGCAGGCGCTCGTAAACATAAGTGCTTTCAAAGGTTAACTCTAGAGAAATCAAAGACAAATGTCTGAAATCTCTTTTTCTTAGATCACAAAGACTGATGCGGTACTCATTTTTGAAGTAACACATCATATGTTTGTACAAATGTTCATTCAGGAAAAATAGTATAGCTCAAATCGCATTGTTTATAACTTAATTCATTCAGTTAAAGTCACATTCCTCATTTGATTTGAGAGATTAATGACTGTTACACCCAGTCAAGATCTTCAAGTCTCCAGACAGGTAATCTTAGTGAAGGCACTTTGTCTTAACACGTGATTACGAGGCAGGTGTAATTTTGTCTGAAAATGGAAACACAACATCCCCATCAAGGGAAAATTTATGCACTCAAAAAGTAGATCTAGTCTAATCCTTTTTATGGTACAGTACACTGTCCCGGAACATCCTCGTGTTAGTTATCTAAGGATGAGGAGCTGGTGTTAGGCCACCTTGGTCAGCTGTAGGTCGCCAAAGACTCGTAAGGCAGTGAGGGAGGCTAGCTGGGAGAGCCGGTGGGTGAAGCCACACAGAGGTTGTCCATCCACCAAGATACGAAACTGCTGGTGCTCACAAACTATCTCCATCTAAGAGTTGGAGGGAATACAGTCAGTCAGTATTAGTTTTTTAATTTGTGAAAGTTTATGTGAAAATACGCATCAGCCTGAAGCACAAACTGAGGCTGCAACAGAGAATTCAATAAGAAAAATCCCATTCATACAAACTGAAAAGTCTCAGACTTTGCTTATCTGCTAATGAGATGATATGGATACATTTAAACAGATTTATAAAATACACTATGAGGAGTTATTGGCTACTAGTGGCACCAATAGAAAGCTATTTTTGTGAATGGTTCTTGGTTTGCTTTATACACTGAGTGTGTGCAAGCATGCAGTGACATAACAGTTCCTATTGCAGGAGCTGTCAGCTGGTGGCCGTAATGTGCCAAGAAACTGTAAACAAAAGGCAGTAATGATGAAGACCCTTGGACGAAAACCAACGATATATCACAAAGCTGGGTCTGCTGCAGACAAGCTTGGGTTTTACTCTCTCATATGACTTTTCCATCCATGCCAGCTTTACTGTTATACCTGTCCAACACTAGCTCTGAGTGTCATCTGTTGTCCATTTATCCTTAATATCAGATTCAGCACTGCCACTCAGCCTTGCTGCCAATTTTTCTCAGTAGTTTCTCAAGACACAACAATGAAAAATGCCCTGTGGCCCTCTATTTTTTAAATAGGCAATTCAAATGAGCAAACCTGGAAGCTGCAAAACTTGTTTTTGAAAAGCAGTTTTTATTCAAGTGAGTGGGAGCCATCTTTGAGTTCAGTAGTTCTCATAAAATATTACATCATGCAACTATGAAGGACTTAAAGTTTTTTACAAACATATTCCACAGATGTTTTATGAGGCAAAAGAATCTTTCAGTAATTATATTAGGAACAAAACACTGAATGTATATAGGACTTTGTTTTTAACAAAACTCCAAAACTTTCTTTAAAATTTACATCACTGTAATATCTTCTTATGCAAGTCAAGTTAGTGCTCTGGCCAATGGCAGAAAATAAACAGTAGCATAAAGGATAGTTCTCTCTACCAGCTATATCCTCTCCCATAATGAGGAAACAGTGACAAACAATAACTTGTAACTGGGCAGCCAACCACACAAAACTTGCTTATAATGCAGTTTCAAATGCTGACAGTGTAAAATGAACCTCATAGTAACAGCCAGATCATACACATGACAATCAGCCAAAATAAAAACTTGCAATTACAACAAATGGAATGAGGAAAAGCAACAGAAATGTGCGTAATTCTTCTGTGAACAATTTTCTGCAGTCACTTTTGGGTGCTCTGGTGCCTACTGTTGTCACTTACTTCATATAAGAGTGCCACTGTTACATGCTCCCAATGCGCTGGAACATCGACCTATTTTGTAGTTTTATTTAACTTGTGTTCTTTTCAGATTTCTCCTCAGTGCTGATTGGCTGCTGAGCTTCTGCTATCCATGTAAAGCCAAAGGAGGTGGAGCACGGCAGGCACCCCCTCTGTCCCGCTTTCTCCCTCATCAGCACATGCATTATTTCTTAATTTCTTTTTGCATTTATGTTTATTAATCATTAGTTGAGTTGGGAGTCCTGTTTTCAGTTTTTGGTTTTCTTAGGTTAGGTTGTCATATTAGTTTAGGGGAGAAGCCTGAGTCCGACAGCCCATCGTGTGGCTGGTTTATGGTCTTTTCCTTCTGTTTGTTTGTGCCGGGGCTCCCATCTCCCTTCATGTTTATGTTTGATTGTTGTGATTAAATTACTTCAGCATAACACTCATAAATTGCAGCTCATGTGTTCCTTTGAGCAATTAAGTTTGGGACCGTAACATTATGGGGGCTTGTCTGGAATTTGAACCCAGGACCTCTCACCACCTTAAGGCATAAAGTCTGAATGCACCAGACATTATAAAAGTACCTTGAAGGGTTCTCCAGGTGCAAAAGGAAAGAAGGAGAGAGTATTTTCGGAGGAACCCCACTTTCCATCCAAGCGGGCATTTCGCTGCACAGCCTTCTCTCTAAAGCTGACCTTTAGCTGTAGACCCACATCACCCTCTGTGTCCTCCTCCTGAGGCTTACTGGACAAGGTCACCTCTATGCTGCAGGAAAAGAGATCAGACAGAAACAAAAATCAAGTTTAAGGAAATGAATGACAGATTTTTATGTCTTCTTTTCTTATCAGCCTTCATAGAGTCTTTAGGAACAAAAATATCTTCTGGTCTTTTTCACAACTGTAATTTCTCAGTGAGGCATTTAAAGGACTGAATGATAAATTATATAGTAATTGATTAGTGTTGTGCCGTTGTAGCACATGACTATGAAGGGCATCTGCTGTGGCAACCCCTTGGGGAAAATATAAGGAAGCAGCCGAAGGTATTGTGAATAGGGCAAAAGGTATGAGGGTTAAATCCTGCAAGGAGACTGTATTTATATCACCGTTGTAGTTATTTTACAGTTTGAGTAAACAATCAGCTTCCCCATCAGTCCTCCACAATATAGTGACATTTTGTAATTTTGCCATTTTTCCATTGACCTGGACATGTCCAGCCTTTCTAGTGGACACTAATAGACTCAACAAATTGATCCGTAAGGCCAGCAATATTGTGAGTGAGGAGCAGGACTCTCTGACTGTGGTGTTAGAAAGGAGGATGCTGTCCAGATTTAGGACTATTCTGAAAAATCCCTCCCACCCTCTCCATTACATGCTGAACAAACAGAGGAGCACATTCAGTAACAGACTCATTCAACCAAGATGCACCACAGAACACCACAGGAAATCATTCCTACCTATGGCCATCAAACTTTACAACTCCTCCCTGTGACACTACTCTCATTACTGTTATTTAGTTTATCCCATTTATCCTAATCATTATAAATTATTGTGGAATTATTGTGTAAATACAGTACCCACACATGTATACATAACATTCACATATCTATATATTCACACTCATACTCACTCATTCAACTTGCAACTGTCCTAATTCTATAATACTGTATATTGGGTTTATATGTTTATATGTCTGTATATGCAGATGTGTATGTATGTGTGTATATAAATATATATATATAAATATATATATATATATATATATATTCATATTTATGTATATTTGGTAGACTTCATACTTATATTCACTGTTCTGGATAGCAAACTGTTTAACACACTGTATATTTGGATATATGTACATATATTTGTATTGTATTTCATATTAATACTTAATGTATACTTAACGGAGTGTATGCAACACAAGTAATTTCCCCCCCCAGGGGTTAATAAAGTTTTCTGATTTTCCCCCTTTCTTGTTGTTTCTTAAAGCACAGCCTTTGTCACAATGACTTTTTGTCTTGCTTCTCTATTTCCTCTGCTCTTTAATGAGCAAAGTGTAATTTGAATAGGTGTAGCTGATACCAACCTAAAGTAACAAGGTTACACTACTTTTGCAGATTCATAAAAACTGAAGTAAGAGATTATAAAAACTAAGTCAAAGTAAATTTAAATATTTTAGTGATTTGAATAAGCAGTTTATTTTGAAGCTTCTGTCACCATAGTGTAATGAGTTACACATTTGCATTGCATGTGAAAGATCCCGGGTTTGAGCTCAGGTGGAAATGCAAACCCCTCCTGCAATGGGGGGGTTGCATCGGGAAGGGCGTCTACCGTAAAAATCTGTGCCAAATTGCCTTTGCAGGTTCATCTACTGTAGCTACCTCTTGGAGAATAAAAGGGAGCAGCTGAAAGTAGTTTTATTTCTAATCAAAGCATAAAACCAAGATTCTAAAGCATTCAATTTTCAAGCTCCTCAGTTAAAAAAGACAAGACAACTAATTAAGTTCTGACCCCTTTTTTGGGTTTACACCATTTAGGCATCCACTTAATACGTAACATAATGGGATTTCTACATATCCATGTTTAGGACACCCTTTGAAACTAATCTTATTCTGTTTGTGATAGAATATCATGACTCGTTGTCTTTGCACAACTACAGTACTGCAAATCAGACCCATTTGAATGTTTTTGCTACTAAAACATGTAGCACTAACTCTGCTGCTTTAGGACTCTCATTGGCTGGAAAAAGGTTAAAGAGGGAAAGTAAAAGTCATCTTTTTACCACGTATCACACTGAGAGTAGAACTGGAGATAGGAAAATATTTATACAGTCTCAGGGCCAGTTATTGCTTCACTGTAAGTATGGTGTTTGTTATCGTTCTTTCTCTGTTTGACAATCCTCCTCAAATGTTTTCCTACGCAAGCAGGAGGGATTTAACCTTCAGACAAGTTCAACAGCAATAATAACAAAGACGTTTTTGATTATCAGTACTGGTTTCAATGCTGACAAGACAATTCTGAAGGCTGAAACTTGGAAGAGGAAAAATCCTTGGAGAAATGAAAAGTTTAAACACTGAGGAAAGGTTTTGAACAAGGGTTTAGGCCTTCTCTTTTACTTCTTCACTTGTCTAGTTTCCTCAAAATGACTAAAAATAAGTACTAAAAATGACTGAAAATGTTTAAAAAAGTAGCCAGTTTTCAAAGAAAAACCTTTGGAAGACCTACAGAAAGCCTGAAGAACTACTGCTCACAACTTCTTCAAAAAGATTACAAGAAAGTATGACTCCTCTGAGACAAAGTACAAAGAAATATGGGGTGGATGAAGACTTTTGCACAGTACTATATAGAGCACATATAAAACAAAATTGAGTCAAATCACTTTTAATGCAGACATAATCATTAAAAAGGTTGGCTCTGTCACTGGATTAAAACTAGATACTGTTCAATCTGTGGTGGAGAGGAGGAAGTCAATAAACTGTTATCCAACACGGATAACCCTGATCACCCTCTGCACCACACATTGGACTGACAGTGGAGCTCTTTCCCTAGACTGATTCAGCTTTGCTGTCACAAGAACTGTTTCAGGAGACCTTTCCTGCCCCAGGCAACAGCTCTCTACAACACCTTACTTCCAACTAACAGAGAACACACAGCAAAGGTTCAGTAAACTCCACACTTCAACCAATTTAATTGCACTCTTTCTAATTGGGACATCTTTTCTCCATTGCCCTGTCAGTTATTCATGTTGTTTGTCTATGTACAGTGTATACTTTCTAGACTTTAGTGTCTTAAATTACTATTGGATATTTCATATCTTCTCACATAGTCTTTGTTTCTCTTGTATGTCTTTGTACATTCTTTAAATTAAATTTATATAACTTAATATATATCCCTGTAACGCCAAGTGTATCATATTTTAACACGAGTTTTGAGACCTCTACATTATCAGGGTGATTTTTTTCTCCCTTACAAACCAGATGTATATAATCATACACATGCAGGGCATGAATAATCTACCAGGGATCAGTAATTCATGCACTAGAGGGCCAATTACTTGAAGAAAATGTATTTTTATTTATTTCTTTGTTTAAAATGTAAATTTTTTTAAAGGAAACTAAAAGTTTAATGTAATAACAATGTTGTGTTTTATATTATTGCACAAAAACGGCGGATGTAGCAGGAAAATTATGCAAATTAAAAGTCACATATGCAAATTATGCAATTTCCTCCTCGGGTAATAAAGTATTCTGACTCTGAAATATGCAAGTTGATGTTTTATTTTTATTTGTCAGAATGCTTAATAAACACTCAAGTTAAAAAACATAGAATGTTCTGGCAATCACTTCATAGTTCAGGCTTTACAAGGATATTACATATTGTTTATATTTATCTTATTTTTGCTGATGCTTCATGTACCCTGTACACACATTGCTGTTGCTGTTTTTGTGCACATGCTGTTGTAACACAGGAATGTCTTAACTTGAGAATAGTAATAATGATAATAATAATAATAAGGCCACTGAGTGTATATTTATACCAGCGATTTATCCATATTCCAGTAACTTAAAGCTTGAACTGCTTTGCATTTAATATTTATTAGTTATTAAAGCTTTTCTGAAATAAAATTATAAACCATTTCGTGCATGAATGATGACATCTTCAGTCAAGATGTTTTTATTGCCCTTTAGGCATGAAAAGAACAATAGAAAGCGAGTTGTACGATGAAAGGGTTAAATGCATTAAACTCTTGAAGCTGACCTGATCCCGCCCTCTTCATCACCTTCATCGTCAGCAACACGAAAAAAAATATTTATTTTTATTTATTTACTTTTTTATTTTTTAATTAATTTATGTATTTTTTTTCAATAACTTCATCTGAACCAGAAAAAAGTACAAAAATCATTTTCTGTTTTAGTAGCCCGAAGTTTACATAAAATATACAATGTACAATATATTCATCGTCAGCACCACGCCAACTTTGAGTATGTGGTGTTCACGTCACTTCGAATCTTTCCTCGACCAATCAGAGCGCAGGGGCGGTCATACCCTGCACGAGGTTAGATTGAGCCGCTGTGTGTGAGAAGTAGCTCCGCGTGGATGGAAATTTAGTGCAGATTTTAACAGCGTGGGATTTTTTAAATCACAACTGGAAAATGTATCCACATCTGTCATGACGTGACTGAAGATCAGAGCGTAAGTACATGAACTGAGCCGTATTTATTAGTTTGTGTGCTTGTTTAGTTTAGCTAACGGCAGCTTGGAGAATCCGGATAAATGACGCGAGGTGCACCAAACTCCTTTGAAATAGTGGCGGTTTATTACCTTTCGGCTTATTACACTCATTACCTTTAAGCAGGTATGAATGATTAGTAATAAAATACATATTGCGAATCATTAGTGGCTACATTACTATTCGGGATATATATTTTCTAAATATATTTTTCATCGATTGGCTAGACAGAGAGACAGAGCTGGAAAGGATGTGCAGCATGTTAGGACGATTAGGGATAGACATGGAAATGTGCTAGTGAGTGAAGAGTGTGCTGAGAGAGAGAGAGAGAGAGAGAGAGAGATGGAAGAAAGATAGTGAATCAGGAAGAGCAG